>JAPYMA010000087.1:0-36230 GCA_035041965.1 Anisakis pegreffii | reverse complement strand
AGTTTAAAATATTTTCAAATTGTTTCAAGTGATCTAAACTTCTCAACATTTGACAATACAGTGACAATAACAATAATACAAAGCAATGATGGTAACATAACACAAATAACATTAACAATTCAATTAAAAAGTTCTAAAAATCCCCCCAGTTAAAACATATGAAGCATCATTAATACCTTCACAAGTTTATCATCGGCAATATTAACATTGAACAATACACTATAATATTTGTCACTGTATTGTCGTCTATACTTCATTGTTTACAACACACAAACATTATTCACAATAATCATGAAAGAATTAACGAAAAAAGAATGAAGTGATTAAAAAAGTGGTCACTGACCACGTCTAAATTTTATTCTCCGTCCCTAAGTACAAATGTGAAAGTACTAACCTGGCGCTTCTTTGCGCCACGGTGTCGCATTTGTTGAATGGATGTCGTATTGTTGCTGATACAACCATGGGATATTGTTGAATGTTGATATTGAATATGGTGAATATTGAATATTTTGATAGTGCGGTGAACATTGATAAGTTGAATAAAGCCATGGGACATTGTTAAAATTCGTCACTGAGTTGATAATACCACGCCGATCGCATGCCATCGACTGTCTTGTCTCGTTTTCCGGTTGGGATCGCCAGTGCGTGATTCTACCTACAATTGGATGACGGTTTAATGCTGACAAGATGTATCATTTTCAGGCAAATATCGCATTGCTACATTATCCAAAATATCAACATCTCTATCATTATTATGTCTGTTATTATGAAACTGTTTTATACACCAACCCATCTAACACGCGATACCCATACATGAAGAATATACGATGCATTTCTGCCAGATCAAGAGAAATTAATAAGATTAATTGACAATAAAGTCATTTCATATCGCCAACAAACAAATTAAATCACCACAGAAATGATTTAATTCCTCACCTTTGATTTGAGGTGGCGACCAGTGACAGTATCGTTGAAACTGTCACGGTTTGTCCGGTCTCGATCACCTCTGATCTGGAACAGTATTGAATGATCAATTCGTATTTTCCTCAAGCTTAATTCAGTACAATCCGAGCGATATAACACGAATATCATTGACATATCATTGAAAAGTTGGAAGGTTACGTGATCTCAAAACATCTACGGTGCAATTCTGAATTTCACCAGAAAATATATGAGCGAACTGAAAACATGAACAACATATACAAAAATATATCACGCACCACAACTGCACCGCACAGAACACATATGAGCAAAATAAATGAATAGTGAATGAGCAAGACAATCAATCATAGCGATATGATCTGTGGTGATCATTTGGTATGGTACCATTAACAGATCATAGAGTGCACATTATGATCACAACGAAGTGATCAACAAAGCATGCACAAATTATTATGTCATATCACTAGTGAGGGAATTCTATCATCAGTGGAAAAAAAGAAACGATATTTCGCCGAGATCATTCTCTCGGATCTTATTGTTAGAAGCTTTTTCATTCCGGATGAAATCCGGAGGCATTGACATTTGTTAGTATGAATCGAATAAAATACATTTAAACATTCACAGAATCATTGTAAGTGAATTGAAAGTGATTTAAGCCATCATGGTGGCTAAAAAACGATGGACAAGTGGGGTGTTAGCTTTCGTCATCAAGCCGAAAATTGCCGAAATAGCATTGCGATGACTAGTGAGGAAGCAAAATAGAAAGGGAATATACGAGAGAGTAGAGATGCAGAGGGTCCGAGAATCTTGAGTATCATGCATCGGATGCGAGCGTGCGTAGGTGTACACATGCGTGTTTAAAGCATTGTAAGTATGTAACATCGCATGACGTTTTTGACGTCATGCATTCAGAAGAATATTGCGAAAGTTCGTTGTATTGAGAACATATCAGTGTAAACAGCTTTGATCTCTGATCAACTATTTGAAATTGTGTCATCAAAAAGAGCACTGGATCTGGGTCTTTTGTCCTTGCTGGAGACTAGGGCATGAGATATGGTCTGTTCCAAATAATGATATGTGAGGATAACATTAGTCTGTATGTAGAGATCCTGATATTACTGCACTTTAGTACATACAGATTAATACAAATACAGTGTGATTGAAGTTGGATGTGTTTTAAGTTTTGTTCATTCCAGAAGCTAGGACCATAGAAGGAATCCATTTTGGAGGCATGTAACACGGAAAATATAGTGAACAGAAAGTTCTTTGTGCATAATTCCATTTATTAACTTATTCCGGTTCGATTTATGTCAAATTTGTGATACTTTACAAAATAAATCCATTGCCTGAAAATCCTGAAATGACGATTTTTGCGGTTTTTGGGGTCTCGAAAAGCGGGTTTCCGTTGGTCGATCGGAATAATTCTTGCGGTATTTTTACTCAGATGGTGAAGATCACCTCAAAGGCGTTTAGATCATCCCAAAATATCAATCCAGAGTTGAGATATGATATCTCGAAAATCCGGATCATGAGATCATAACGGTATGCAGAATAGACCTTGCATAGTTCTCTTTTGCATTGAACAGAACTCGCGCAGTGCTCTTCAATGCAGAAGAGAACTCGCATAGATCTCTTTAGCATTGAAGACAATTCGCACAGTTCTCTTCAATATAGAAGAAAATTGTTTCACACAATTGCTCAATGCACTGAAGGCCGCAGGTTCAATCCCGCGCAGCGTCAATAATTTTTGACATATTTCGGTTGCATCTTTCCAAAAACTTTTCGAATCCGCAAAATTTTTGCCATTAAAGAAACGAGCGATTTTTTTTGAATTTCCGTCGGCTCTCAGAACGAATTGATGCAATGTCGAACTTTGAGTGTTGGCGTCAATTTCATCCTTCAATGCCCTTCACAAATACAACTTTATAAATCGTTAACTACCATCCGGAATATCCGGAAGCAACGATCGGCATGCGTGAGCCGATTATTTTAACGTCATTCCCAAATACGCTCCACAATCCGCCTTTACGGATTGCCTTCAGTCGTCTGGAAGCTGCGGTCGACATGTATAAACCGATTATTTTGACGAAAAATTAATTTCAGGTGTTCTTCGGGTTTTCGGCTGTCCGCTTATTAGCCACTTGTAATTGGTCAGTGGTTAATGAGCGAAAAGTCAAGCAAACGAAGAAGCTTTACCTCCTCCCATATCCGAAATATTTTATTTCTTTATTGTTTTGTTTAAAGTTTCCGTTTAACACAACACAAGTCTTTATTGTTCATGTTAATTTATTAAAAACCTTTCACAATACACATTCACATCATTACTGTTTACAAAATTACTTCGATAATGCATCGTAACATTCTTTCAAATGCATAATAACCATCACGAATTATTTCAAATTAAATATACACAACTTAAATCCACAACAATCAAAAATACCAGTGAGCATTGCATGAAAACATGATAGTATTATGAAAAAATCTGTAAACAAAAGCAAATATCACAGAGAATGGAACGAAAAGTAATCGAACATAATGATACTTCATTATGAATGTAAGTCGAAACAATTACAAATCGATTCACTTGAAAGGAAGAAATAAAGAAAGAATAATTTGTATTAATCGAAAGATCTGACGATGAGATTAATCGAATTTAACTGAAAGAATTAATTCAATTGAAAAAATCTTACAATGAGATTAATGCATTAATTGAAAGAATAATTGAACCGAAAGATTAAGTCAATTCAATTAAACGTTTGAATTAACTGAAAGAAAGATCTGAGACGTCCCGAGTCAACCGGAGAAACCGGACGACTGCAAATTTCGGCCTCATCCCGGATATCATAATTATAATTGTACACATACAAAGACATTGCGAAGAACACGATGAATTCCAATATTTAAATTCGCGGTTTTAGAATCATTGAGCGGTTTTTCAAATTGCGTGCAAAATTTTGACAGTTTTTTGCCTATAAATCTGCCGAAAATCCACCGAATCCACATTGTAACAGTGAAAAATATCGAGAAAAGTGACCCAAATTTTAACTCGAAATCAAAATCCAAAATCATTCAGTGCTGATCGAGTTTGAAAGCAAAATCGATAATGGGATCGTATCAAAAAAATATTCTGCACACCCCTCACTTTTTGCACTTTTTGTTCGGTTAATCCGTGCGCCGGGCGGTTATTGGCAATGAGCCGAGACGCGTCGATGCGCGTCGCGGTGCGTGCGCAGTTTTCCGTATCTTAATTGTAATTTCTTAATTAGTTAGACGTAATTATGATGAGTAGATTAGTTATTTTTGTATTTGTCAAAATAATCATTGTTCCGCACCTTATATAAATTAAGCAGTCCCAGTTTAGTGCTGAATAACGCAATTTGAATCACTTTAGAGGTACTCAAAACATCTTTGTTAGAAATTACTTCAAATGTAAATTTTATTTTAACGTTCAGTTTGCAGTCTGTTTAATGAGTATTTTTGTGGAATCTTTTATTCGTTGGCTTAAATTTCTTGTTATTCATACACTTTAGCATCCGGTTCACCTAGTTTTTAATACTAAGATGTGAAATTTTGCTCGTAGTTTTTCTGATTATTTATTTTTTTATTTTATTTATTTATGATACTTCATAACCCTATTTTATTCATTTATGGTGTTTGTTTATGGTATTTGTGGTATTTGTATTTATTTATAAATCGTGTTTATGTTATTAATATTTTTTTATTTATGGTTTTTGTTTATGGTATATTTATATTATATGTATATATATATATGTATATATATTCATTTATTTATCGTATTTACGGTATTTATATTTATTTATTTCTGTTATTTCATCATCATATCACGTTTTCTTAGAGTGCTCATTGGTATTTTTGATTGCTATCGATTTAAATTGTGTATATTTAATTTGAATTAAGTCGTGATGGTTATTATGCATTTGAAAGAATGTTACAATATATTGTGAAAGTAATGTTGTAAACTCTAATGACGTGAATGTGTATTATGAAAGATTTTTGATAAATAAAGATGAATAATAAAAACTTATGTTCTGTTACATGGAGACTATAAAGAAAATGAAACAACGAAGTAAAATATTTCGGTTATGGGGGGAGGCACCGATTCTTCGTTTGTTTAACTATTCGCTCATTAACCACTCACCAATTACAAGTGGCTAATAAGCGGAAAGCCGAAAACCCGAAGAGCACCTGAAATTATAGCTTACAATAACCGGCTCATACGCGCCGATCGCAGCTTCCGGACATTCCGGACGGCAGAAAACAATTCGTAAAAATCGATTCGCGAAGTGCAATCAATAAAGGGGTGGAAATTGCTGGCCCACGCCTGCCGATTACAGATTCCGGACATTCCGGAAGGTACAAAAAATTTTCAATTTTGGATTTGTGAAGGGCATTGAAGGATGAAATTGACGCCAACACTCAAAGTTCGACATTGCATCAATTCGTTCTGAGATCCGACGGAAATTCAAAAAAAATCGCTCGTTTCTTTAATGGCAAAAATTTTGCGGATTCGAAAAGTTTTTGGAAAGATGCAACCGAAATATGTCAAAAATTATTGACGCTGCGCGGGATTGAACCTGCGACCTTCAGTGCATTGAGCAATTGTGTGAAACAATTTTCTTCTATGTTTCTTCTATATTGAAGAGAACTGTGCGAATTGTCTTCAATGCTAAAGAGATCTATGCGAGTTCTCTTCTGCATTGAAGAGCACTGCGCGAGTTCTCTTCAATGCAAAAGAGAACTATGCAAGGTCTCTTCTGCATACCGTTATGATCTCATGATCCGGATTTTCGAGATATCATATCTCAACTCCGGATTGATATTTTGGGATGATCTAAACGCCTTTGAGGTGATCTTCACCATCTGAGTAAAAATACCGCAAGAATTATTCCGATCGACCAACGGAAACCCGCTTTTCGAGACCCCAAAAACCGCAAAAATCGTCATTTCAGGATTTTCAGGCAATGGATTTATTTTGTAAAGTATCACAAATTTGACATAAATCGAACCGGAATAAGTTGATAAATGGAATGATGCACAAAGAACTTTCTGTTCACTATACTTTCCGAGTTACATGCCTCCAAAATGGATTCATTCTATGGTACAATCTTCTGCAATGAATAAAACTTAAAACACATCCAACTTCAATCACACTGTATTTGTATTAATCTGTATGTACTAGAGTGCAGTAATATCAGGATCTCTACATACAGACTAATGTTGTCCTCACATACCATTATTTGGAACAGACCATATCTCATGCCCTAGTCTCCAGCAAGGACTAAAGACCCAAATCCAGTACTCTTTTTGATAACACAATTTCAAATAGTTGATCAGAGATCAAAGCTCTTTACACTGATATGTTCTCAATACAACGGAATTTCGCAATATGCTTCTAAATGCATGACATCAAAAACGTCAAGCGATGTTACATACTTACAATGCTTTAAACACGCATGTGTACACCTACGCACGCTCGCATCCGATGCATGATACTCAAGATTCTCGGACCCTCTGCATCTCTACTCTCTCGTATATTCCATTTCTATTTTCTTCCTCACTAGTCATCGCAATACTATTTCGACAATTCCCGGCTTGATGACGAAAACAAACACCCCACCTCCCCATCGATTTTTAGCCACTAAGATGGCTTAAATCACTTTCAATTCACTTACAATGATTCTGTGAATGTTTAAATGTATTTTATTCGATTCATACTAACAAATGTCAATGCCTCCGGATTTCATCCGGAATGAAAAAGCATCTAACAATAAGATCCGAGAGAATGATCTCGGCGAAATATCGTTTCTTTTTTTCCACTGATGATAGAATTCCCTCACTAGTGATATGACATAATAATTTGTGCATGCTTTGTTGATCACTTCGTTGTGATCATAATGTGCACTCTATGATCTGTTAATGGTACCATACCAATTGATCACCACAGATCATATCGCTATGATTGATTGCCTTGCTCATTCAGTATTCATTTATTTCGCTCATATATGTTCTGTGCGGTGCAGTTGTGGTGCGTGATATATTTTTGTATATGTTGTTCATGTTTTTAGTTCGCTCATATATTTTCTGGTGAAATTCAGAATTGCACCGTAGATGTTTTGAGATCACGTAACCTTCCAATTTTTCATGTCAATGATATTTGTGTTATATCGCTCGGATTGTATTGCATTGAGCTTGAGGAAAACTACGAACTAATCATTTAATACTGTTCCAGATCAGAGGTGATCGAGACCGGACAAACCGTGACAGTTTCAACGATACTGTCACTGGTCGCCACCTCAAATCAAAGGTGAGGAATTAAATCATTTCTGTGGTGATTTAATTTGTTTGTTGGCGATATGAAATGACTTTATTGTCAATTAATCTTATTAATTTCTCTTGATCTGGCAGAAATGCATCGTATATTCTTCATGTATGGGTATTGTGTGAATATTCTCTGTTAGATGGGTTGGTGTATAAAACGGTTTCATAATAACAGACATAATAATGATAGAGATGTTGATATTTTGGATAATGTAGCAATGCGATATTTGCCTGAAAATGATACATCTTGTCAGCATTAAACCGTCATCCAATTCTAGGTAGAATCACGCACTGGCGATCCCAACCGGAAAACGAGACAAGACAGTCGATGGCATTCGATCGGCGTGGTATTATCAACTCAGTGACGAATTTTAACAATGTCCCATGGCTTTATTCAACTTATCAATGTTCACCACACTATCAAAATATTCAATATTCACCATATTCAATATCAACATTCAACAATATCCCATGGTTGTATCAGCAACAATATGACATCCATTCAACAAATGCGACACCGTGGCGCAAAGAAGCGCCAGGTTAGTACTTTCACATTTGTACTTAGGGACGGAGAATAAAATTCAGTCGTGGTCAGTGACCACTTTTTTAATCACTTCATTCTTTTTTCGTTAATTCTTTCATGATTATTGTGAATAATGTTTGTGTGTTGTAAACAATGAAGTATAGACGACAATACAGTGACAAATATTATAGTGTATTGTTCAATGTTAATATTGCCGATGATAAACTTGTGAAGGTATTAATGATGCTTCATATGTTTTAACTGGGGGGATTTTTAGAACTTTTTAATTGAATTGTTAATGTTATTTGTGTTATGTTACCATCATTGCTTTGTATTATTGTTATTGTCACTGTATTGTCAAATGTTGAGAAGTTTAGATCACTTGAAACAATTTGAAAATATTTTAAACTTTGACGCAGATTATTACCCAATGGATTTAGCTTTATATCTATTCTTTAATGTTGTGAATTAATTGATTTGTATATTACATACAATGCATATATTCATGTATATTGCCGCAAATTATCATGTATGTTTTCATTATTCATTTATTGATTTATTTATTCATTTATCTTGAACATTCATAGTTGGTGTTAATATTGTAAACCTTTTTATACGGGATGTGGGTAGGGCGAAGGAGGGATGCGGCACGTAATGACCCGCTTAACTCCGGAGCCAGAGGTAGGGACTTGGACTGGCTATAAATATGGCCCATCCCACCTGATTGAAATTTTTTTCAGTTTCTACACCTCACCATTCCCCATCCCCTCCCCAATGTGGACTCTATTACGTGAATTCGTGTTGGACTCTAGCATAGATATGAGACTATCATATTTGCTGATATGTATTGAGGTAGCTGTCGCAGGTTACACTTAACTTGATTTAATTTAGTCATAGCTTCGACTTGAGTTAGCTTGACTCTGACTGCATTATAAGCTCGCTGAGCCAAAACTTTGACACGATTTGACTGAAAATTTATCAGATGTTGATTGAGTTGGTGTAGCGTTTAGCGGGCTTTGACTTTGCTTAGTCAAGCGTTAGTTACTGTGAACCATATTAGCATGCGATTAAGAGGAATACTTAGCTATCTATGGACAACCTGACGTAATACCCTAGTCATGTCGTGGCTGAGATTGAAGCTCTCGGAATTGATCGCTCTTTAGAATTAAAGGTATCACATGAGAGGGTATGTAGTTTGTTGTGGGAGGAGCTGTAACTGGGGTTGATAATAGCTGCACTGGCATATGAAAAAAGAAAACTATCCCTGTAAAATTGAGTTCCACAAACGTAGGGTATGAATCGCCTTATGAAGTTAGCGGTAGGTCTGGAAAGTTCGCTTGGACCACTCACCCGAAGAGTCGAGTCGCTAGGTGGTGACTCGAAGAACGTCTCCCTCATAGTGCTGTTTAGTGACAGCTGAACTGGGTTGAATGCGATATCATATGTGCAGTTAATGGTCATTTTAAAAAGAGCATATTTTGATTGCGTGGGTGATCCCAACCCGTCGAGCTGCCAGCAAGAGGGGCTAGGTTTAGATAAATGCGACAGGCGTTCCCCGCCTACCGGCAGTCTCGGCGAATTGGGGAGAAACAACTTAAAATATGCTAGCGATATTTACCCGAGTATCGCTGGCATTTATTCCTCGGAACATATTACGGGCGTTCCCGGCCCGGGAAAGGCGCCGATTTGACCGGGGATAGGGAATGCGCGTAAGTTGGCCTGAGTAGTGCCTTTGGGCATTTGCTCAGGTAACGAGGGTTCCTGGACTCACTGTGCGCACTTTCTCTTAACAGGGGGGAATTATAATCGGGCTGACCATTGGCTTGCACATATGAACTCGTTTCACTCAGTTCAATGTTGTTAAATGCTCTACAAGGAGAAATCTCTCGGGTGTTTGTGGTTTCTCGCCGAAGCTTATCTATTAGCTAGTGTCATGATGGCATTCATACACATTCTCTGATGCAATCCTTATTTCCCTTGCCAGTGCAGCTGTTGTCTGTCATTAGTGCTAATAAGGCACTTGATAACTCTGAGAAATAGATTCAAATGGGATATGAAGCATTGTGGGTTCTTCGGTTTGTTAACAGGGAAATATTTGAATACCATCAAATTTTAAAGTCGTCGCCTCTGTTCTTAATAGTTGACCACTTCCGAGAGCTTATGTCCCAGGCCAAGGTTTAACTGGATGATGCGATTTGGGCTGCGCATAGAGGTTAGAACATTCTCTTGACCACTAGCACAAGATCTTTTCAGGCTTGGAATGAGCTGATGTGTGTGTTCCCAGTAAGGTGTTTTGGAATTAGTGGTTTTGAGGTAACATTATGAAAATTTCTCATAATTTATGAATCGACCATTCAGGTGATCACTTGAGGAATAGAAAGGCAGGTAGCTTTCCTCAGATTGCTCTCATGCATTGTGTAGGCGGAGACAAGACCTCAGTCAAGCTTCACTTACAATAGCTCGAATTGACTTGAAACTTATTTTGAGTTAAGCCAACATGATTGCATCCCGCTTGATTCTGTTTCGTTTTTAAGACATTCTTTAGAGTGTGTTCATGTTATTTTGTTTTCGATCGTCCGATTGGATGTAACAATTGAAATTCCGTATTTATGTGAGTATTTGTTTGATTGTTCTCTTGCTGTTGTTGTTGTATGTACATTGGCATGAAATATATAGGCATCGGATGTATAGGTGTGAAATATGTTAATTTGATTATGTTAATTGTTGTTTATAATAATTTGTTTGATTGTCCTGTTACCATGATTATTTTTTGTTGTTGTTGATGTGATGATTATTTCGTGCCTTCATCACTTTGTTCATTCTGACGTTGTTCATTACCGTGTTTTCTATGCTGTCGCGCCACGCATAATAAGGGGAGGTATTGCTGGGCATGATTTAGTGGCGTTCCATGATTGAGACAGAATCGCAAAATGCGTAGAGACCCGCGCACAAAACACTCGGGTGCAATTCGACGTCACATGATAGGGATAGGTTCAGGTTTGAAGCTCTTGCTGGACGTAACCTTGCTGAGATTTGGATAAATTTGAAAGTGTTAATGGTGCGTGGCGCGACAGCTGTATTAAATGTTTTTCCACGTGTTACCACACATTACACCGAAATCGCCTGAAAGGATCAACGAGTCGTCAGGATCTGTCGGGTTTAGGATTGTTAAGGCAGCAACTGATGCAGTTTTGTGAGGATAGGTTTGAGTGGATTCAAGTACAGTGTAGGTTCTAGGATTGTTTACATCGCAGTTGGAGAATAAAAACTTGAAATTCAAAGACATTTCGAAATGTTGATGTGAGAAGGCATTTAGAAAATTTGCTAATGCAAAACGCTGTTAGTGATTCAGCAAAATGTAACTGAAATGAGTAATCATAAACTGAGGAACATCTCATAGGAAGATCGCACACATAACATAAGCACAGTGAGACAATTCTCGAGCAATGAATTAGTTTCTTTCGAAGAGCATGATATGACGAAAAAAAACTAGAATTCTCGAATAAGGTGATAGATCCTCTCGGAAGGAGACGGAGTTTATGGAAGACATTTAGTCATTTAGCATAGGATAGGAATTGGAAAGGAAATAGAGCATTCATGGTATAGTGTCTGATGCATGTTAGTGTAAATCGTACGATGAGATCAGTAGGTTAGAGTGAGCGTCACTGTTTGAGATTTAGTAATGTGCGCAGAAAAGGTTGCTGTCTGTGGTATATGTTCAATTTTTTTCTTTTGTTGAGAGCACGCAACTTCGAAAGAACCTTCCGCATTTCCCTCCTGCAGCCGTGAGTCAGTCTTCGCATCGAAATTTTCAAGAGTATTCAGTCAGCGGTTCTGAATGTGCATGTGTGCTCTTCTTCATTTATATGTGAGTGGGGATATTTGTGAATAAGCATGCAAAGACGGTGGCAACTGTAATGGTAAGTGCTCAAGTA
Organism: Anisakis pegreffii; assembly: GCA_035041965.1. Taxonomy (NCBI): domain Eukaryota; kingdom Metazoa; phylum Nematoda; class Chromadorea; order Rhabditida; family Anisakidae; genus Anisakis; species Anisakis pegreffii. Next base: position 24,491 of record JAPYMA010000087.1, on the reverse strand, counting down.
CATAGCAAATGTGGTGGTAATACACATGGTAATTGTAATGGTAAATGTACATGCGTGCTCCTCTTTTCAACTGTAATGCTCAAGCTGAGCGTCATTTCATTCACTTCTGTAGTAGGAGCATTTGGAAACTCAGGTCACTCCACCCAGCACATAGTAAATGCGGGTTTTGAATTCGTGATAGATATGTGTGGTTAGAGTTTTTGTGAAGTTTCTAATGAGATCATTTTTTGCGATAAGGTTGGTACCAATCGGTTCAGCTTGACGAGTGTACATCGAAAAGCACAAAATTATGGCTGCAGATCCTGCAAACGAGCAGCGGAACACAATGTTGTAATTGTTTCGTTTTTTTGATTTCCTTCTGAGAAATCGGACGGAAGAAACCGCTATGACGATGCTTAGAAATCGAGTAGTAACACATTTTGCGGTCAGAACACAAGAATGGCAACAGCTAGTGAACTGATTCGTATTTCATTGCATACAGTGCCTCATGACAACTCGATTGATGCCAAATTTGTGATACTTTAAAAAATAAATCCTGGATTACCTGGATTGGCCAGGCTATCAAACGTTTGTAACGTTGCTGGCCACAATGCTCGCGTTTCCGTTCGCACTGTTTTAGCCTTGATTGTAGCCACCCCGCTGGCTAGGCGAGCAGGCCAAGTGAGTACAACCGAGTATTTAATTAGTTGCCGTGAATACTTTGCACAATTAAACGTAGCCAAATATCAATCCAATAAATATTCATAAGTCTACAAAATAAGCATCCCGCCGATCGCTAACCGCGATCAACAAAACAACCGCTCGATGTGTAAGTAACAATAACAATCCATTGGCCGAAAATCATGGAACGACGATTTTCGCGGTTTTTAGGTTTTTGTTAGTGGATCGGAGCTCTCCCTGTGATATTGTTGTTCAGACAGCCAAAGCCATCTTGATCCACTCTCAGCATCTCAAAATGTTTATCCTAAGCTGAGATATGATATGTCGAAAATGCGGATTTTGAGATAGTAGGGGGATGGATCATGATTTTTGCGAAATTTTTGAAGGGGAAATTTTTTGTTCCTTTTTCGATAATTTTGATATTTTATTTCCACGTAACACAACACAAGTTTTTACCATTTATCTTTATTTATTAGAAATCTTTCATAATACACATTTACATCATTACTGTTTACAACGTTACTTTCATAATGTATTGCAACATTCTTTCAAATGCATAATAATCATCACGAATTATTTCAAATTAAATACACACAATTTAAATCCACAACAGTAAAAAATACCAATGAGCATTGCATGAAAACATGATAGTATTATGAAAAATCTGTAAACAAAAGCAAATATCACAGAGAATGGAACAAAAAGTAATCGAACATAATGATACTTCATTATGAATGTAAGTCGAAACAATTACAAATCGATTCAATTGAAAGAAAGAAATAAAGAAAGATTAAATTATACTAATCGAAAGATCTGCGATTAACTGAATTGAATTGGAAGAATTAACTGAATTAAAAAGATGTAACATTGAGATTAATGATTTAATTGGTAGAATAAATGAATCTGAAGATCGAGTCAATTCAATTAAACATTTAAATCAGCTGAAAGACGTTCCGAGTCAACCGGAGAAACCGGATGACTGCAAATCTCTGTATGTGCATAGTTATAATGCAATCACGATATCGTCATATCCCGGATATCGTGATTGCATTATAACTATGCACATACAAACATCATTAATATTATTAACACACATAAACATCACTAATATAAAAAAATCACGTAAAAACATTAAAATTACATACTAATGTTAATATTACAAATTAATATTACATATCAACGTTGCAGAGATCAAATTAAACGCCAATTTTAAATTTCGCGGTTACACTTCGTTGTGCCAACCTTCGAGCGGTTTTTCAAATTGTATGCAAAATTTTGACAGTTTTTTGCTTATAACTTTGCCGAAATTCCACCAAATTGACACCGTAACTGTCAGAAATATCGAGAAAAGGGTCTCAAATTCTAATCCGAAATCAAAATCCAAAACGTACCCTCAGCTTTGACCAGCAACATATCAATTTCTTCACATCGTTCGATCGAGCAGAATCTCTGCATTCAGAAAAATATATATTTTGTTGGGCGATTTCGCTTAGTTGAGGAGCTATAGCTATTTGATTGAAGCTATCTGAACTGGCGCTGAGTTGCTCATTGATATGCATTTGATCACTATAGATCAATGCATATTATACTTTACTATGGAAACATGGGTACATTCAAGCATACCGTCTTCTCAAGTTTGCCTGAAAACATAATCAAATTTGTGCATCAATCGATTGAAGAGATTCTCTGCTTTCTAACAATGGAAAGCTCATTGGAAAATTCTGCCTCTGCGAGAAGATATAGCTATTTTTCTGATGCTAGAGGGGTTGGCACATTCAAACTTACCGTACCCTCAGCTTTGACCAGCAACATATCAATTTCTTCACATCAGTCGATCGAGCAGAATCTCTGCATTCAGAAAAATATATATTTTGTTGGGCGATTTCGCCTAGTTGGGAAGCTATAGCTATTTGATTAAAGCTATCTGAACTGGCGCTGAGTTGCTCATTGATATGCATTTGATCACTATAGATCAATGCATATTATACATTACTATGGAAATATGGGTACATTCAAGCATACCGTCTTCTCAAGTTTGCCGAGTAACATATGCAATTTTGTACATCGTTCGATTGGCCAGAATCTCTGCTTTCTTATAATGGAAAGCTCATTGGAAAATTCTGCCTTTGCGAGGAGATATAGCTGTTTTTCTGATGCTATAGGGGTTGGCACATTCAAACTTACCGTACCCTCAGCTTTGACCAGCAACATATCAATTTCTTCACATCAGTCGTTCGAGCAGATTCTCTGCATTCAGAAAAATATATATTTTGTCGGGCGATTTCGCTTAGTTGAGGAGCTATAGCTATTTGATTAAAGCTATCTGTACTGGCGCTGAATTGCTCATTGATATGCATTTGATCACTAAAGCTCTCCCAACACTGTCAGATAAGGTTATTTCATTTGCGGAAGTTTCATTGCTAGCCGAAATTACCCGGAAAATTAGTTTTTTCAACAGAATGATGATGTGGCAGTGCTGAGCTTTTTCTCTGAAGATCGGACCAGTCATCGTGAAACGTTTTTCTCTTTGTCGTATGGTTTAATCGCGTTCAGGCGGTTTATAATTCAATTATTGAACACAATACGCTATTTATTCAATATTTCGAATGTGGAGGAATAAACTGCATTCCACTTGACCAAAATTTCATACGGTTCAACATTGGTTTCGCAGGTTCTGAGACGAGACAGCAGTCTCGGACGGTAGTCAAGGACGTCCAGCAGAAGTTGTCAACTATCAGCTAGGACAGCAGTTGAGGCTAGTCGCTGCATAAAGAGATGAGAATACATCTTCCAACTGCCAGGTTTCAGAGGTGCTGAATTATGGGAAGGAAGCTCGAGGTTTGAACTTGGAACTGTATACAATACATGCAAATTTATTTCTAATTATGCCAACCTTAAGAATCATGGACATGGAAAACATAAAATACATTATTTTCGCAAAAGCATATTAATTTAAAATATTCTATTAAGAATTTACCACTTTATTACAATGCTTTCACCATACAATTAGTTGAACTATTTTTCAGGTTTTTTTTCGAAGGTGTTTTCATCACCGAGCCATCGGTACAATACTTTAAAGTTGGGAAAGATAATTATAATAAATGTTTAGAGCTATTCTTGTACGGGTTGCATATCATTTGATCTTTTCTTCTCTTAATATCATTTGTTCGCTGATTGTGAGCGTTTAATCTTATTACTTATTACTGCTTGGCATACACCGATTGTGTGAACGGGTAGCGAGGATCGATGGATTGCAGTTGGTCAAATATTAGTTTCGGTTTTGTTGGAAGATTCTGTTTATCTGTCATTGATTTCTTGTGTTGTGAAATGGAAATGAAAAAATCACACTTTTCCTGTTTCGGCTTTGTAACGACTTTACGCACTTGTCGTTAATCTTTTAATCTCAAACTTGGGTAATTAAACCATAGCCATAGCATTCATAGGAAAATATAATCGATAATGATAACAACGTAAACAACGACATTCATAATGACAACAGTGTTATACTAACAGTAATAATAACATTATTAATGATAACAACACCTCGCGATAATATCTCTTAAATTCAAAATTTCCAATTACTTATTACTCATTTCGAATTAATCTTAACTGTTATCAATATTGTGACCTTAACTATTAATATCATTAGTTATCTTAACTATTAGTAATAAATATAACTTAACTATTAGTAATACGGCTCACAATAATCTACAACGATACAGATAAACCGTACAGAACAAGAAATGTGGGATGAATGATTCGCCATTCTTACTTTCGATATTCATATTCTCATGTTGTTCTTATTCGTTTCTATTAATAATCCTTATTATGACGAATTATATCTGATGCCCTTCTTATCGCATTTCCTATCTTGCCTTTGTTCAGTCTCCTTATGGTAACGTTGTAAATTCATGAATCATTTTCTTTTCGTATTTTAAACTCTTTTCCTTTTCGTGATTATCTAATCACGACACTCCGCCCAGAATTGAAATGATCTGGATGAATCAAAATACAATGAACAATTAATGCAATATGAAATATTTAAAATGTTGCAATATTTGAAATGTTGCAACATTTTGAATAATTCAACAATGCAAATAATAGAACATGATTGTGGAATATCCATGTTCACTGAACAATTTCTTTGACAAATCGTTAGATGAGGAGCGCATTCAATAATGAATCTCATAAGACGTTTACAATTATGATCGGTGAGATAAAGAAACGAAGAATCAATTAATTATTCGATTATGAAGGCGAAATTTTAATTCAGTTAGTACAATCTAGAAAGGACTGTATTATTGCGTAAATCTTTTCTTCTCTTTTCTCAAACATACAATTTGATTTTTTCTTAAGCGTTCGAATGATAACAATTAAACTAATGCACTCAATTCTATTCCAGCCCAAAACACTGATGATATGATGATTAAGTGTACCATATTGATTAAACACAATAGAAATATTGATATTTCGATATTACAATTCCGTTATTCAGTAGTATTGTATCAATAATATCGTATTATAAAACAATATTGAGCTAACAGCAGAATGAAGCTAATACAAAGTAAGTTAGGTACTTCTTTCTATTAAAATTTACAATGAATTGAAACAAATATTTTGATATTTTTCAATTTGTTAAGCAATGATTTTTAAAAATAATATTATTCATCATTTCGATATATTCATTTATTATTACTCTCTGAAAGAGTATCGTAGAACTGATGATTGAAAGCTGCTGATGATAACGTTGGTTGATGCATTTAGCTGTTGCTGCTGACGCTATGTTGAATGGCTCTACTCCATTTTATTCCATGGAATTAACAGAATTTAAATCGTTTCATTGAAGAAAGGAACGCAGAATCTCGGATCTACCACCTGACCACTCTGCTCAAGTTCTTAAACCTCAAATAGAATCGACACTAGACCTTGCTCCAAACGATCGTTGAGCTGAGCTAATCATTCATTTATTAATACCATCGTAATTATAATAATAAGAACGCACCCTTTGAGAAGCTGGCATGTCGCCCTATGACTTCTCTTCAAATGAGTGCGGATAGAAATGCCCAAAGTTTCATCAGCTATAATTTCATGTGGGCTAAATACGCTTAATTCGTTAAGAATTGCTTCAGTGAAGCATTGAGGTTGAAATAACACTGAACTGAAACCCAGCTGAGGAGCTGGCATGTCGCCTTATGACTCCTCTTCTATACTGGGAGTGGATATGGCCAAAATCATCAGGCAGGAGTTTATCGAGGCCATTTGATTAGAACTCAGCTCAAAGACCTCATCTTTGACTACTGAACCACAACCTTCTGGCTCAAATCTGCCCGGGATTTCCTTACCCGCATACATCTACCTTCTCTTGACCAAAGTCAACCTTTCGTTGGTTAATTCAAACTTCACCGAATAGAGCCTTCAACTATGAATTTGGCAGTTTCTGCCGAGTCAGTAATATGCAGCGTAACAATGCAGCCTTTTTGGTGATAAGCAGAGTTGCTGTTGAACATATTTCATGACAGTTACAATACGATTGAATATTACAAAATCATAATACAATACAATGTGACCGTTAAATTCAAGCTATTGAAACAACAATTCCAAAAACGTATCATCAACAATAAGTGTAACAATTATACACACTTTTCGAGTTGGATTGTTACATAATTTTTCCACGGAGATGCCCTTTTGCTTGGGGTTGGTGATTGTATCACGTTGCCTTCTGCTTCGCTATGTGAATTCATCTCGTACGTACTTTCAGCGGTTTGTGTCGATATTGAATCGATGATCTGCGTTGCGTTCGCTGCCCTGTACAACTTCGTTTCGCGGATGACCCTTTCGTCCCTTTCCGATTTAGGATTACCGATCACCGACATTTCCAAATGGCTGATTTCACTTTTGTTCCTCTTCCGACCTCTACGTCTTTTAGTTACGCGTTTGCACAGTTTCCACAGCCAGAAGTTGCGAACCAAACCTAAACAGATTAAAATTATGATTAGTATCAAGGTTATAAGGTAAACGCGCCATTTGGTTGCGATTTGTTCTATCTCCTTTACTAGCGAAGTCGCTGATATGTCGAGTTGATGACCGATATCTTCTAGCAACTCTTCTAATTCTTGGTTCATTTCATCTATTGTCGTTGACATGGTATTCTTGATTGTTTTGCTTGTTGGCGGATCGAATAAAATCGACCTGAGATCGGAATCGTAATTTCCGTTTTCCGCTGCTGCTTGTTCACCAAACTTTGTATAGTTAAATTCGAGTGTTCTGAAGCTTTGTATTTTCTCCGACCATTCGGGTTTTTGTTCGTCGCTACCATCGCACCATACGATCAAGGCATTTGGCTTTACTTTTGCTTTGACGATATCATTTCTGTCTAATAGGTGCTTAGCCGCCTCCTTAGGATCGTGTAGTGCGATCCATCGAATGATTCGGATTAACGAATTATCATGCCGACAAATATGTGCCCAATTCCGTGAAGTTCTGAGGTATGTATCAGCTGATAGTGTGTCATATAGGAACTGATTTTGCTCATTCCGTTGTTCTACTGCTTGATTCGTACGGTCTATTCCTGTCATTAACACCTGAATTGGAAATTTTGTTTTCACGTCGTTTGTTTCATTGACCGATTTTTCTTTCTGTTGTGGAGTTCCAAATTTCAATATTACTGCGCCAGTTTCGGACATTCGCACCTGGTCTTCGCCGCATAACTTCTGTGCTATATCGGCGTTTTCTTTTAAAACGAATGCTAGTTGAAGATCGTCTACTAAAATGTGTCGTCCCATGATTTTTACACCATGTTCGCCTTGCCATTCATAAGGACATTTTATATTTTTTATTGGAACAGTCCATATATACGTGCTAATCGCTGTGATACAGTGTCCATCGCTGAGTTGACACTTATCCTGTGTGATAGTTGGTGTTATTATTTTTGTTCCGTCGTGATATATTATTTCTCCCTTTTTTAGTGCGTAATTTTTTGTCACATAACAGTTTTCTCCCCACCAAGCATAAGAGTACTTTGTTGCTTGATGTGATTTCCATTGATTGTCATTAGTTTTTTGAATCTTAATTCCATCATATTCTTTATTCTTCCATAATTGATGACAGATGTCTGGTGTCACGCTTCTACAATCGGTGGTGTCGTCAGTGACTTCTAATCTCAATCGGAAGAAGGCATGGGTACAAACTTTTCTGCGAATTTCGGTGCATTTGATGACTTTGAGATGTTGATAAGTTCGAGTGGCAATTAAAGCTGTTGTTTCAAGCACATTTTTTGCTGTTATTTTTGGGCATTGATGTGGAGTAGGTAAATCAACTATTATTCCATTGTATTTGCCATCAGTTTGTGCTGATGCTGAGAGGATTATGAGTAATAAGCACGCTAGAGTTGATAAGTGGATGAGTGGGGGTATAGATCGGTGTATGATTCTGTCAGGTTCATGTCGTGTTGTAAATGTTTGTTGGTTTTCGTTGACATAGCTGGTTGATTTTTCTTCAGTTGCTTCAGTTTGTAAGTTGGGGTCGTTCGGATGTTTGAGGAAATCTGACGTATCTCGATCTGATGTGCGTGGAGCGTTATTTGGATTGCTGATTTCAAGCGGATATAGTTTATTAATTGGGCGTTCGATTCTTTCTCTGTTCATTGTTTTTATGATGGCCACTCGAATTTGTCCGTCGGATCCTTTTGGAAGTTCGACTATTGAGCCTAATTTCCATTGACCTCGGGGCATATTATCATCATGAATAAGCACTACTTCTCCTTTTTTCGGTTCCCTTTTATTTTCGGTGTGATGGGCTGAATGTAACATTCGTTGAGTTTCGCGCAAACTTAGTAGATATTCTGCATGCCAGATTTGCCAAAATCTGTCCAAAATTCTTAGTCCTTCCAGATATTGTTCTAATAGTTGGTCCTTTTCTTCTGATAATTGATAGTCTGGATCATTATTATCATCAATTTGGTTCGATGGAATTTGGAGTTGCACATGTGGTGCAATGAAGTCAATCGGGCGTATTATGCGGCTGTCTGGTTCTTCATATAAGTATGTTAAGGGTCGACTGTTAAGAACGGCCTCCACTTCACATAAGAATGTACTCATTTCTTCAAGGGTTAATATTCGTCTTCCTATTGTTTTCTTAATTGTTCTTTTGATTAAGCCGATCAGACGTTCATAAACTCCGCCTTTCCAAGGTGCATGACTGGTTATGTATTGCCATTCGATTCCCATTTCTTTCGCCCGAATTAGGCTTTCCTTTTCCCATTCTTTCTTTTGAGGGCTAGTTGTCAAAATTCTGCCACCTGCTGTGAATGTAGTTGAGTTATCCGATATAATTATGGAGGGACTTCCTCTTCTAGCAATGAACCGTTGGAATGCGTTCAAGAAGTATCGGGCTGAAAGGTTTGTGACAATGTCGAGATGAACTGCACGGGTGGACAAGCAGGTCCAAATGCATCCCCATATCTTTCTTCTTATTCCATTGTCATTGATTTCAATTGGTCCAAAATAATCCAATCCAGTGTACTGGAAAGGATATGCTCGTCGAGTTCTCATTGTTGGTAGGGGTGCCATGGGTGGAAGAGCGAAAGGTCCCCCATCATACCGCTTACATATTACACATTGCTTAATGACTCTTTTCACCGCAGCTCTTCCTTTTGGGATCCAAAACTTGTTCCGAATCGTGCTGAGTGTTAGTTGTGTTCCATTATGGAGACTCCTTTTATGTGCATCATGGATGATCAGTTCTGTTATTCTACCTTTGGTTGGAATTAATATGGGAGCTTTAGTGCTCTGGTTGATATCTGCTGCTCCATATCGGCCTATACATCTTAGAGCTCCATTAATGCATTGAATCCCAAGCTGGTCTCTGAGGGAGTTCCTTGTGTTTTTCTCTATTGCTTCTTTTATATTATGGAAGTATTTGTGTTGTGTGTGTGCGATGATGATTTGTTCGGCGATATCAAGTTCTTCGATGCTGAGTTGGGATCCTTGATTTTGTGATGGCTTTTTGAGAATGTGTAACCAACGGCGCATGTAAGCTACGACTCCTTTCAGTTTGCGCCATGAGTTTACTCGTGTGGCTATTCTTTCTATAATGTCCTCTGTGAGTACAGAAGGATTGTGGTTCTGGATGACTGCGTTAACTGTTAATCTGGTTTCTTCTTGTTGTGTGTCTTCACATGGTGGTTCCGAGTTTTCAGCTGCTTTTACTTCATTTTTTATGCTTGCTTGAAGTTGTGGCCAGTTCTTCTTTGGCAGTTTTAACCATTCGGGCCCATTCCACCAAATGGCGCTGCGAGCTAAGTTTTCGGGATCAGTGCCGCGCGTTGCTATATCTGCTGGATTTTCATTGGTAGACACGTGACGATATTCAACGTTTTTTGATGCCTTAATTTTGCGAATGCGATTTGCCACAAATACTGGAAGTGCTCTTGTAGATGAGAGCCATGTTAGTACACATTTTGCATCACTCCAGATGCATTTACTTGTAACGACTAAACCTAATTCGTGTTCAACGAATTGTAGTGCTCGTGTACCAATTAGTACAGCCATTAATTCCAATCTGGGAATGGTTAGTTCCTTAATGGGATTCAGTCGGTTTTTTGCGTAGATGAGTTGAACTTTCCCTTCATTATGGTTTTCGCCTTCTCTCAAGTAAATGCACGCTGCATATGCCAACTTCGAGGCATCAACAAAGGCATGCAGACTTACTGAGTGGTTATTATGATTCGTTAATATGAGGCGAGGAACGTTAACGTTGGGATGTTGAGCCCAAAGTTTCATTAGATTTCTCCATTCGTTGGCTCGATAGTCTGGTAATACCTCGTCCCATTCCCACTTTTCTTTCCATAATTTTTGAAAGAATGATTTTCCGATCATAATTACAGGCGATATTAATCCTAGAGGATCGAAGTTACTGGATAATTGATTCAGAACTCTTCTTTTGGTTATTAGTTTTAATTCATTATCGCTTATCTGTCTTAATGTAATGTTTAGTTGATCGTTGATGACGTCCCACTCATGTCCCAACATTTTAGATAAATTTCCTTGCGTTCGATCTTTCACATCAAACAGGTCATTTACTTGTGATTCATTTGATAGCCATTCACGTAAATTCATTGAAGCTTCATCAAAAACATTTTTTAACTTTCGGTACTTCCATTCAGCGTCCTCTACGGATCTCGCTCCGATCATGATGTTGTCTACATATGCATTTGCTCTCACTTCATTGATTAAGTTTGTCATTCTTTTTCTGTTTTTGTCATCTGTGATGTCTTCCTTATGTAATGTCGTATCGAGATGATGTCTGATTGTCGCAGCTAGAAGGAAAGGACTAGCAATTACGCCGAAGGGTAATCTCGTGAACCGGTACGTTTCAATGTTCTCATGTGTTAATTCCTCGTTGCAGTTTTTTAGCCATAAGAATCGAGTTGAGTCTCGATCTTCCGTTCTTAATGACACTTGTAGATATGCTTTTTCTATGTCTGCGATAATGATGATTGGTGCGAGTCTGAAGCGTAGTAGCATTCCGTTAAGGTGCGGCATTAATACTGGTCCTCTGAACATTGCTTCATTTAAACTACGTTCTCTTTTGTTTACCTTTGAACTAGCATCATATACTATTCGTAGTTTTGTTGTAGTTTTGGATGGTGTTATCACTGGTTGATGTGGGATATAATAAATGGGGTGTTGTTTTTGGTTACTGCTTTGATCAACCTTTTCAATAATACCACGAATTTCTTGTTCTTTTATGATGTTGTCGTATTCATGAAGAAGTGATTGATTTCTTCTTAATCTTTTCAGTAGCGTTTTTAGTCGGCCCAGGCTAAGTCCATAATTTGATGCTAATGATGGTTCCTTTTCTTTCCAGGGAAAACCAACTTCGTATCGGTTATTCCTTTTACAGATGGTTTCTTCAAATTGTAATAAGGCATTGTCGTCGTCATTAATTATAGGATCATCTTTTATGCCCATGCTTTCGAGATCCCAAAATGTTTCTGGATTTTTGTGCAATTCTATTTTAGTTACTTTATGAATTTCACTATCTGTGGTGCTCAGTTGATCGTCGTTCAAGAAGCGTTCAATTTGTACCATTGTCATTTGCTGGAGGGATGTTGATTTCTTGTCGATCTGGCTAGTTCCGCAATACAGCTCTCCAAGCATTGTGGGGATTTTGTATAATCCATCAGCTGTTTTTGTACCTATCTTTACGAAGTCCCACATGTAATCAGAACCAATTAATATGTCTGGCTTTATTATGCTTTCATAATAAGGAGATTTCTTTGTCATTTCTAGATCGTTTTTGGAGATTCGTGCTTTTAATTCTCTTGTGAGTAATGGAATTGAATTAGCTTCGATTACTTTCCGGGTTCCATTGATTAGTTCAATTTCAATTTCGACTAATTTAGAGGCTACGCGGGTGATGCCTTTCCTTCCAAACGTGCACAGTGATAATACTTGTTCTAATTTCGGAGTTAGTTGAAGTTGACGGGTCATTGCGTCAGTTATGAACGTTCTTTGAGACCCTGAGTCGAACAAGATTATCGTGTCTTCACCCGTTCTGTCATTCTTTTCAGGATTACGCACCTTTACTTTAGAAGTCATCAAATATACTTCTTTTTGTGTATGGTCACTGATTTGATTGTCGATTGTTGAATAGTTGATAATCTGGATGTCATTATTGTCTTCATTTTCCTCTACGTTTACATGATTTACTTGGCTTGCTTGAGGCACCGAGCGGCGAGAAAAGAATTCTCGAGTTGCTGAATTTGAGCTGTTGGGTTGCTGCACGTTGGTCAAATGCTCTGGTGGGTATGTTTGTTGCGTTGCGTAGTAGCTTTGTGGTTGCAGCGATAAGTTCTCTGTTTTGATTTCATTTTGTCGGGCTTCGTACACTTCTCCTGGACGACGTTTGAACTGATCATAGTGATTTATTGAATTGGGAGGAATTGCTGGATTCCTTTTTCTATCATTTTGATAAACTGGGTCGTGATTTGCCTTCCATTCACCATAATATAGATTGTTACGTGGTAAACAAAGTGCGGAGTGATGATCACCCTTGCAGAAATAACACGGCTTTCGATAAGAGCAAGCCCTGCCTGTATGTCCGCTTCTAAGACAACGCGAACATAAGCCTAACTCATTTATTCGATGCTTCCTGTTTGTCACCTCATGATACGTGATGCATTCATCTGCGAAATGTCGATCCCCACAAAGTTCGCATCTCTTCATGGCTGGGTCATTTCCTCTCGTGAATATTTCGTTGACTGGCGGTCCGGTTTTAATGAGGTTCGGATTCAAATAATTATTTGGCGTTTGTCGTTCCGTTCTTCTTGTTTCACCGAGAATGTTGTTAACTTCTTCTTTGACTGAAATATATTTCATCAGTGACTTCTGTAATGCTTCCATGGTCCATACGTCCTCTGCGGGTTTATTCTTGATTACTTCTTCAAGTACGTTGTATGGTAATTTCTCTTGTACGGTGAACATGAGTGCTGTTTGATCGGGGTCCTCGTTGATGTTGCGTAATTGGCGGCATGTTTTCTCTAATGTGTCCGCAAATTTTTTTATACTGTCCAACGCGTTTGAGCATTTCGGTAGATTTTGAATCCGGCCGTATAATGTCCGCCGCACTATTTGAATATTTCCAAAGCGGTTTTTCAAGATGTTCACCGCTTCCTCGTAATTGTCATCGGTGATTGGGATTGCTTCTAGTGCAGATTTGGCATCTCCTTCTAATAAGTTTAAGAGATGGGTGAACTTGATAGCATTGGGAATGTGTTGATGATCTATTATATTGTGGAATTGATCCCAGAATGCCTGGAACTTTAGGGGATCACCTGTGAATTTCAACGGTTCAAGTTTCGGAAGGTCAAATGTTGGCGTGGTCTGAAGCGTTATGGGTGTACTTCCATTTGGTTTGTTATTTAGAAGATTCTGTATTTCTTCTAACTGAACGTCCATGATTGTCATAGCTTCTTGTGCTTCCTCAATTTTTTCTGAAAAATTACCGGGTTGCGTCATGAATTGTTCATAAACCTGGAGTTCAGCTTGTTTTTCTTCGTTTTTTAATCTGTCTATTAAGTGAAGCCATTCTTGATGCTTGCTTTCCATAGTTTCAATTTTCTTCTTTATGGTTTCTATGGCGAGTCGCAGCTGCGACCGTCTGGTCTCGAGTTCTTCTATGTTGGCTGCTTTGCCTCCGAAATGAGGCAAGTCCGCAAGTAATTTCTCGAGTCTGGTCCGATTTCTATTTATAGTACCTCGAATAACGTTTGAAGTCATTATGTATGTGAATGAGTGACTACTGAATAATGTGCGTAATAGAATTATCAAATAATGAGCAATAGAAGATTCGGCACGGAATAATAATACGAACGATTCGTAATGAGAAAGGAGTTACAAGAATGAAAACCTGACACCGGAATTGTCGACTTGACACTTGAACTTATGATAACTTGATACCTGAACGTGAACAATGATTTTGACTGATACCAATGGACTGTAGCTTTTGGTCGGGCCGCCTTTTGTTCGCTCGTGGCACCATGTAACGACTTTACGCACTTGTCGTTAATCTTTTACTCTCAAACTTGGGTAATTAAACCATAGCCATAGCATTCATAGGAAAATATAATCGATAATGATAACAACGTAAACAACGACATTCATAATGACAACAGTGTTATACTAACAGTAATAATAACATTATTAATGATAACAACACCTCGCGATAATATCTCTTAAATTCAAAATTTCCAATTACTTATTACTCATTTCGAATTAATCTTAACTGTTATCAATATTGTGACCTTAACTATTAATATCATTAGTTATCTTAACTATTAGTAATAAATATAACTTAACTATTAGTAATACGGCTCACAATAATCTACAACGATACAGATAAACCGTACAGAACAAGAAATGTGGGATGAATGATTCGCCATTCTTACTTTCGATATTCATATTCTCATGTTGTTCTTATTCGTTTCTATTAATAATCCTTATTATGACGAATTATATCTGATGCCCTTCTTATCGCATTTCCTATCTTGCCTTTGTTCAGTCTCCTTATGGTAACGTTGTAAATTCATGAATCATTTTCTTTTCGTATTTTAAACTCTTTTCCTTTTCGTGATTATCTAATCACGACAGGCTTCGACGGAGACGTAATAACAAAATAAAACTGATAAGGGCGAGCGTTATGATGTGAAGCCGGTATTTATGGTAACTTGTGCTGATGGGGACTCGTCAAAACAGAAATTATTAGTTAAGAACATGTGCGAAATAAGATTTTTTAAATTAGAACGAAAGCAGTGATTATTAAAATTGGTGCCATCCAGATGAGAAACGTCATTCAAACATGACTTTATCAGCGAATCAAATATGAGCTGACTTTTAAACAATTAATTTTTGAATTCTCTTCTCATTTCTGTAAGAAAAACAACAAATTAATGACTAATACATAAAGTTGACTAACCATGATAAACATTACAAACAAAGAGAAATTTCATTGTAAAAGTAGGCTTCTTTGTTTCATTTTTTTCACATGCGATTAGGCTACTTTTTTTGGTTAGGTTTTGCTTTTTTTTACATGCGCTTACTCAGGTAACCCTTATTCTGAGGTTTGCATAACAATTTGATGATGCTTATGTTTTAAATTGGGCATGAGTGTATATTTCTGAAGATAATATATGTCTGATTCAACAATTTCATATTATCTTAATACAGAAGTAAACCATTACAATTTCATCCATGCTTTAATTATTTATTTATTATTTAATTTTAATTTTAATTAACTATAATTATAATTAATTAATTTATTAATTTAATTATTTAATTTTAACTTTAATTATTTAATTAATTATTATTTATTAACATCACTGTCTGTCGTACCATACGAAGTCGTGTTGTTCCTGCTCTATAGCAATTCTCAACTCTCTTTCTCACAGAGTAATTTTCAAGCTCTTTCAAGCTTCCTTTGTCCGTTTGACAAATCGTCAACGTTTGACAAAATTTCGTTTTATCGCAGTTCTTTCTCCTCTAACAGTATATTAATCCTTAGTGATAAATCAGAAGAAGATCAGGCAACTGAAAAATGATTAAGAAGTGTGCTGGCAAGGATACGTCGCTTGTGTCAAACGAATCGATTTCTTATGATTAAATAAACAATATTGAATAACTATGGAAGGATTGTGAAATGAAAGTCGATCAAGAGTAATCGACACCGTTCTAGTTTAGCTGACGCAGTGCTCGAATTGAGTAAAATTTTCAGTTCCCATCCTCGGTCACGGCTAGCGCCAAAAGCCGGCATACACAATGTCAAGATAAAAGTGGATTTGATAGAGGCATGTGATGAGGCGATGATGTATTAGCGTCACAATACGTTTAATGATCCGAAAGGCAAGGAAGGCACTCATTCGATTCCATGTCGATCAAAATCTTGTTGAGTTTCGATGTGGTTGTTAGAGAAATTCAAAAAATAGGGAGAAATTTGAAGAGAAAGCACTTTCAACATCCTCTGGCACATTCCTCCACCCACCAGACCAACTGTTCTGATGTGATCGCGAAATCCTATTCAGTATGCATTTGTTCTCAATGTAATTCGGCATTTGTATCACAGTGCTAATACTTAAAATACCATCACTCATAATAATACTATTATTCAATAATACTATTACCTCTCCTATGAAATAGTATTTTATCTCATCGCTTCAATGCTCGATAAACTGATACTTTTTTATGTCTATTGCATCGTTATTTGCAGTATTAAAATGTAGCTGTTGACAATATCCATTGTGTAATCCGTATAGTATCTTCTGTTCTGATTTGATAGAGGCTATTCATGATGTTTTTACATACATGTAACGTTCACCCCTCATGAGAGCTATATGCGTTACTATATTTGTGTATCTCATTCCGGCAATTATATCATCACGTACTAGCTCCATTTGTAGCATTCATCTTGGTGAGTTTGTTCAATACGATTTTTCGACTCCCAGCTCTATGACTTTTTCCCTTTCGTTGATCTTCTTATTCAGCATTACCGGAAGAAGTCGTTGATCCTTTCCTTCCATCTCTCTGAATTCTTCATTTATTTTCGTCGCTAGCCGTCATTCGCCTATCCCAGTCGTCGACTTAGATACTTCTCGAAATTACCCGAACGAATCGTCTGCAAACAGTTCTGTTCCATATTATAAACATATTTCGTTCATATTAATCATGTTCTCAACATATTTCATTTTACGTCACCACTATCATAAAAATACTTCGTTTTGTCCTGATAATGGTGTTATGCGGTAACTATTGCTAAATATTTGCCAGTAATGAGACAATATTACTTAACGATGCGCCGAACATGCATATATTGAAATTTCTATTTTTGAAACGTACTTTCGATTCGGTGTAACGCGATAAAGCAAGCAATGTATAAGATTCAATGTTTAAAGGAGACTGCAAGAGTAGCTGTTTAATCTTTTGATTGGAGAATATATGGGAAGAAGAGCATACATTGATGCAGTGCACCCATAAAAATTCTCACTTATGATAGAAATTCAACTGTGCAATTTGAATTCATACGAGAAGGCTACCGTGGAAACGAACTAATTTTTTTTTCTAATTGTCATTCGAAAGCAAATTCTTTTCCGCTCACCACATTCATCCAATTGCACAACATTTGTTGACAGTTGACTATCAATTCCAACCAACTATGAAATTTTCACTGAAAATGAGGAATGTAATTTGACAGCATTGTTTGTTAGCAGCTCATTGAAATAGTGCAAAATGTATTCTCAACAGCTTAGCAAATACGCTAAATGTCTCTCAATACAGCTAATGTATTGCGTGTTCCCACCTTCAAGCTTCACTTCTAGTAGCAGAGCGAACTGTTCTAACTCATGTAAGTTCTTTCATTTACTACACTCAGTAGCCCTTGAAGTGAGTCGATTAGAATCAATTCAGGCATGCATCGTTGCATATTAATCAAATGCATCGTTGCACATTAATCCTTCCTATTTTGATCATTTTCAAACCCAGTTTGATTATTCAGTTTCGTTCAAATCGGTTGATTTGATTCGAATAGCTCATAAAATTGAAGAGCATGTAATGTATAGTTACGAGGTGTGCCTGAGTATTGCTTGCATCCAACTGATGCGTATGCATGATCAGTGTCTTTTCCTTGAACGAGATGAAATGCGATCATAAATTATGGTGATATTGATAATCAGCAGAGAGCACATATACTTGATCACTTGCTGACAGAAAGTGATATTATGTGGAGTCGCTAAGAGGATTGAACAGTGAAGAGGAAGATGAATGAAGTTTACATCTGCAACCGAAAAACAAATATCCGATTCTCTAGGATCCCTCTCCTACCTCCCGCATCTAGTGCTTATGACTCCTTTTCTTGACAGATCGCATTTGCAAACTAGTAAGAGAATTTCATTTGAGAACTTAATCTTTTTCAGAATTTATTATTGAACAATTATGATATTGACAACATTCGAATGATCGCTTACCCGTGGTAAACGATTTTTTATTCGCGATCTATGAGACGTTACTAGAGCTTTCATTTATTGCTCTCAATCAAGGAATCTGTTGACGTAGTTTGTTCTTATCAAACATTATTAAGTTAGTTCACCTCGTTTCATTTATTTAGAAGTGCATTTAATCATAACTACATAGATCCTTCTCTATCAAGCGCTTCGAATTGAATATTCAGTGAATATTTCACTGAATGTTTCAGAATATAGAATATTTCAGCGAACAAGCAAACACCGAACACTTTTGCACTTCGTCTCGTCAGTTCTCAATTTCTTTTGATGGACTTTTTCCAGCTGTTCAGATGGAAGGACGAATGCTGCGTCTTTTCATCAATGCATGAGGATTCTCATTCGGTGGAATATTTGGCACGTACAAAATTGCACTGTCGACAGTATTTCGGAATTCAGATGAATATAACGGAAATGAGACCATTCTTAGTCGAGCAGCCAATTAGATAATGATATTTTGCCGCTTGCCATATTGTAACGGAAACACCAATTTTTGTTGCGGCCTTTCAGCACTGAACGTTTGAATTTGTTTTTATTGATGTTCGCAATTCTTTATTTTTTAGTTTATATATAATATTTCCCAGAAAATATTTTCTAGGAATTCTTTAAAAATACATGATATTTTACATGATTCTGTACTACAAAAAGTGTATGAGGATTCTCATGTGGAATATTTGGATGCACAAAATTGCACTATCGACGGTTTTTCGGAATTTAGATGAATATGGAAATGAAAATTTCGTTTGTTGATACTCAGCGTTCGCAATATAAACCAACTAGTCAGTTAGTTGCTTAAAGGTTTTGTGCAACGAATTTTCATGTAAATGTAAACGGACCAATCAATAGCCAGTTTAATTAGCTAGCAATTGACTGATGTCGAATAATCATTTAATTGCCTGACCTTTAAGAGTGATACAATCATGCATTTTAATTACTGAATCCGATTCATCTTTTTTTGCATTACCTTCGATGACTGTTGGCGCGAGATCATTTGCATTGTAATTATTATTGCAGTCGAAAGCCATTATTTTCATGCACTGTTACATACTTACCGCATCAAGCATTTCGAAACAATTCAACTAGCATCAGCACGGAATTCATACCAGTACGACGACTTGTTGAGATAAGGAAAGTCAACTCGATGCTGTGCTTTGTTCAGTATATATATAATGTTGATATTGCAGCTTATTTATTTGATATGATGTACTGGCCAGCGGAAGGTTTAAATAAATGAGAAATATTTCGAAACTGAGTAAAATTTTGGGATTAACGATTGTTGTCCGTAAAATTTTGCTATGAAGAAATGACTTCTCTGAAATGGTTCGATTGCGATGCATAGTGTTGTGTATGCGAATATGAATAATGAGCAGTCAATCAGTTATTGCATTTGCATTCGTGATGATTATGATACATATTCATGTAATGTTGCTTTACTTTGCATTTGTGAAGCCACGTCGTTCATATGTTTGCGGCTCTGATTGAATTACTGAATCAATATACGTTTCGTTTTGTTTCAGTGAATCATGAAACCCATCTACAAACTTACGTATTTCGATATTCGCGGTGAGTGCGTGCTTTTCAGTTTTTTTTTGCACTCATAATCAGTGATGGGCACGTAAGCAAGAATTTTTTCACACGTGATGAGCAGTGAGTGAGCAGCAACAGTTTTCAAAACTCCCCTATCATTGCTCACAACACTAAAAATTTGAAAAAATTCATGTAATGTTGCTTTATTATGCCATCACATTTCTTATTCGTGTCGTGCATAGGATGCAAATACGTCGCGAAATTCGTAACTTGAAATGAATCCTATGAATGTGACAACAAAATATTATTTTCTCTGCGATAATTGTCTCATCAATGAATATAATATTTGAGGACTTGCTGAACAGATTCGTCTTCTACTTACGGATAATAAGATCGTTTTTGAAGAAACTCGAATAAAATCCGAAGACGAATGGATGAAAATGAAAGACTCATTCGTGGGTTTTCCTTTTAATTGTTGATTTGCATTCGGTTTCTGTGCACTGTTATCATTTCGTTTACAGAATGTTTACTGCATATGAAATTAAGTCAACTTAATATGAATCAGTTTCATATGCATATATATCGCCCCTATTGCAACAGAACCCAAATGATATTTCATATATTATTAATGATAGATTTCATAATAAAAAAACCTAATGATAATGCATATTTCATATCTTTTTCACGATGGTATCTCTCGAGTAAGCTTTTGTGTTAGTCTATCTTACATGGTTATATATCTTTTGCTATATATGAGAAAATGAACGAAAATAAGGATTGATGTGTTGTCAATGATGTATAACAAAACTAAAATCCATGAACACCTTTCCAATACAGATGAAAAACTTAATTACATTCCGAACCTTGATGAAACCATTCGCGATATGCACTTTTGATGAAACCTTTTAGTTAAGATTAATCACGTTCCGAATAATTAATATCAAAACTCTAATGCATCGTTATGATACTATCTTAATTAAAATCATCAGCATACTAAAGCGAGCACAATCGTTGATGTTTTTTGGCTTCAACAATTTCAGTATAAGCATATTACAGTGTTTTGGAATGAGATATCAGCCAATTTACAGCACTGCAAGGGACGAAATCTTGCTTCGCAGCAGGAAAACACCGTAATTAGATAAGATGAGCGTTTAGATACTAATCATGTCGATTCAGATACTAATAAAATTTATGCTTGGAATTAGTCAAGAGAACTAACTGGTCCAATTCAGGCTTTCGGGCAAGTACCATGTCTACAGGATGATGATGTTAGAATTGTACAAAGTGGCGCAATCATGCGTCATTTGGCTAGAAGACATGGTACAGTATTATATGTTCATTTCGCGAACGATTATTCGACTGAACGCGATTCTTAAATTAGGCAAACGTTTTGGGCATTTACATTCATTGTTGTACAACATGAGAAGTGGATAGAGAAGCAATGCTGAAGAGTTATGTTGCAGATTTGTATGGGAGAACAGAAACGGATAGAACATTTGCGGATTTGTTCTATGAAGGATTGCGGGATTTACAACAGCGTTACGTTAAACTTATTTATAATGAATATGTACGTGATTATTTACATTATAAAAGTCACTCAAATGAACATGCAGAAATCATTCTCCTTCGAAGAAATTGCAGTAGCTCCACTTGTGAACACTCGGCTCATTCAAACTTTTAGGACACGAAAAATGATTTCATCAAATATTACCTGAGCAATGCTCTGACTCAATTTGAGTCATTATTCAAATCACATGAGAATGGGGATGGCTTCGTACTGGGCGAAAACGTAAGTGAAATTTTTCTGCATTCAAATACGCGTTACTTTTTTTTGCGGAAACTTCCGCTCGAAGTGTCACGTACTCCAACAAATCTTCTTCATTTAGCATCGAACATCCAAAAAATACTCAGTTCCACGAATCCCATATACTGACCGAACAATTCAGTAACACATCATCTAACAGTCAGTAGCGCAGTATTCAAAGTGAGTATATGATTATTCTGAATAAGTCGTGTTTATCACAATTAGTGATGTCTCTATTCCAGTTAAACTGTTCTATTCCTGTTCTATTTCAAGGAGTAGAATAGAACAATTTGCAAATGAAGAAGGAACGATTTGGAATAGAACAGGGGCTTTTTAAGCCCAAAATAATAGAATGGAACAGTTTTCAACAGAATTTGACCGTTCCTTAAACTGTTCCAAGTGAAGACTGCAGTGAGATTGTTATATTATTTGTTATATACCATTGTTATATTATTATTTTTTATTTTTATTTTCATTATTATCTTTATTATTATTGTTGTTATTATATTATCATCATTATTATTATTATCGTTACGACTTTTTTGTCAAATCATGGATTATAATTATGTGGCTGGAAGATGTTTGAGGCTTCCGCAAGAATAGCGGAGAAATAGTTTCTCAAGTAATTCAATGCTAGGGACAGTGGGAATCTCGTTAATCCATTCATGCGCGTCACTAATTAGATGACGAGGCATTTGGCTACCTTAAGAGAGTCATAGTTACTCCCGCCGTTTACCCGCGCTTGGTTGAATTTCTTCACTTTTACATTCAGAGCACTGGGCAGAAATCAGAGACAGTCAACGCCCGCAAGGGCCATCTGTCTCCTCTGTTTTAATTAGACAGTCGGATTCCCCGAGTCCGTGCCAGTTCTAAGTCAACTGTTTAGCGCCGGCCGAAGCACCAACGCCTGCGAAGACGCGGTACGCAGCTGCAGCGGTCCACAAGACAGTTCGAACACTAGCCGAGCGCCACCCGTTGCCGAGCGTTGCACTGCATGGATCAAACCGAACTCGCTTCACACTGCAGCCCGACCGGCCCAGTCCTTAGAGCCAATCCTTTTCCCGAAGTTACGGATCTAATTTGCCGACTTCCCTTACCTACATTATTCTATCGACTAGAGGCTGTTCACCTTGGAGACCTGCTGCGGATATCGGTACGGCCTGGCACGAAATTCAAATAGCCTCCCTCGGCTTTTCAAGGGCCGAATAGAGCGCACGAGACACCACAGGAACCGTGGCGCTTTACGGAAACAACGTCCCTATCTCCGGCTGAACCGATTCCAGGGAGTCCGTTCCTTAACTAGAAAAGAGAACTCTAGCTCGGGCTCTATTCAGCGTCACCGAGTTCGTTTGCGTTGCCGCGCTAAACACTCGCAATGAGCGCTTATCTCCGTGTCCAGGTACGGGAATATTAACCCGTTTCCCTTTCGATAAACGAGATGGATTTGAACTCCGTCTCTCGATAACACAAGGCATTAGCCAGTATCTTAGGGCCGACTGACCCACATTCAACTGCTGTTCACGTGGAACCCTTCTCCACTTCAGTCTTCAAGGATCTCACTTGAATATTTGCTACTACCACCAAGATCTGCACCAGTGGAAGCTCCAGCCGGGCCTACGCCCAAAGCCTTCGACGCAAACCACTGCGACCCTCTTACTCGTTGCGGCCAGGCGAATTCCTTACGGAACACACAAGCCGAGCAACGGTCGGGTATAAGTCTCCCGCTCAAGCGCCATCCATTTTCAGGGCTAGTTGATTCGGCAGGTGAGTTGTTACACACTCCTTAGCGGTTTCCGACTTCCATGGCCACCGTCCTGCTGTCTATATCAACCAACGCCTTTCATGGGGTCTCATGAGCGGGAAGTTTGGCACTTTAACCCGACGTTTGGTTCATCCCACAGCGCCAGTTCTGCTTACCAAAAATGGCCCACTTGGAGCTCACATTCAATGTCCTCGCTTCAGCAACGTCAAGCAAGCGGGACTTCATACCCATTGAAAGTTTGAGAATAGGTTGAGGTCGTTTCGTCCCCAATTCCTCTAGTCATTCGCTTTACCGAATATAACTGCTAACAATAAACTCCAGCTATCCTGGGGGAAACTTCAGAGGGAACCAGCTACTAGATGGTTCGATTAGTCTTTCGCCCCTATACCCAAGTCAGACGATCGATTTGCACGTCAGAACCGCTTCGGACTTCCACCAGAGTTTCCTCTGGCTTCATCCTGCTCAGGCATAGTTCACCATCTTTCGGGTCCCAGCGTATGCGCTCTACCTCCGCCCCATTGCAAGCAACCGGGACGGGGCTATGGTGCGCCGTATGGCTCGAAAGCCACACAGATCCCATATCAGCCGTAACAAGACAGCCTTTACTTTCATTACGCCTTTAGGTTTACCACCCAATGACTCGCGCATATGCTAGACTCCTTGGTCCGTGTTTCAAGACGGGTCGGATAGGTGGTCAACGTTCACACCGAGATGCACGTCTCAAGCGCGTCTGCACCTCATCGTACGATCATAAACCACAGGCGCTCGCATGCGATCACCCAGTAGCCACAACAGTCCGACAAAGCCGACGCACCATAGCGGAGACGTCAACCAGCAACACCCTACAAACGACATGCCTCAGTCAGTGCAGGGTTCCACGCCCGGAGGGAGTGGTCCACTACATCAACGCCAACATGCGTTCGCAAAGCTCTCGGCGCATACCGACCGCAAATACACCCATCTAACACCCAACAGCCAGCGACGGCGTTGCCCTCATCGAGGAAGTCAACAACCGCCGAACCGCTAGGCGGATCGGATGAATGCGATCGAGTTTCGTCAACTCTATCCGTTTCAATCTCGGCGGTTTCACGCCCTCTTGAACTCTCTCTTCAAAGTTCTTTGCAACTTTCCCTCACGGTACTTGTTTGCTATCGGTTTCGTGGCCATATTTAGCCTTAGATGAGGTCTACCAC
>JAPYMA010000083.1:0-129618 GCA_035041965.1 Anisakis pegreffii | reverse complement strand
TTAACAACTGAATTGAAAGTCACTAAAAAACCCCCCAGTTAAAAGGTACGACGCAACATAAATATCTTCAGTATCGCATAACACATGTTGACAAAAAGTAATATTTCATATCAATATACAATGCACGACACTATAGGTCACTGTATTGTCTCCTATCTCAATAGGCCGGATACAAACAAAGTATGAATCACAAGTAATTGATAACATAAACAAAGGTAAAATTCACAAACACATAATTAACAATTGAACGATTCAATAATAAATTAATCATGCCAAAAGTGGTCACTGACCACAATTTAATTTTATTTTTTGTCCAAAGTTCAAATATAAAAGAAAATAAGTAATAAAAAAAGCGGGTGTTGTTCTTTTATTTATTTGAGTTTCGATGTAAAGGGAAATAAATGAAAGGTAAAGGTGAAACTCCTAACCAGCGCTTCCTCGTGCTATCGTATCATATTCGTTGACTGTTGGTATGTGATTGATTTGTTGCTATTTGATCGATTTGTTGCTCGAATAAACATCTCGAACTGAATAAACATCCTCTTGTCGTCAACATGACCATCGAACACCGTCGAGCCACCACCATCGATCGCCGTATTTGGTTATCCATTGAAGGTTAGAGCAGTGTTGTAACCATTGGCACGTCCAGCTAGAATTAAATAACGGTTTAATGCTGACAAAATGTATCGTTTTCAGGCATATACCGCACTGTTACAGTGCCAAAAATACCAATATCTCTATTAATATTACGTCTGTTATCATGAAACTGTTTCATAGACTACGTCAATACATCTCATAGACAGTTTTCACACTCACTGAGTATACAGTAAATTCATATCAGATCAAGAGAAAGTAACAGACTGATTGACAATCAAGTCATTTCGAACCACCAATTAAAAAATTAAATCATCACAAAAATAATCCAATCCCCACCTTAGTTGAAGTCACCGTAATCCGCGGTGATAAATTCAACCAATCACAACACACGTTCGTTCGCTCGTTCGCTCGCTCTCTTGCTGGCTCATCTTCATACGCACGTCTGAAACGATATTAAATAACTAAGTTGCAGATTTCATCATTTGCAATTCAGTGCAATGCTTATTTATGACACAATTATCATTTATAAAACATTCGCACACATTATTAACGTTCTACGCAAATATAGTGATGGTGATGATTTAATAAGTTATCACTTTAGCATATTTCAGCATATAAACTAAATTCGAAGAGTGGGTCCATATGACCTTTCCATTCTCCACTCTTTAGAAGAACACATCCCTTTATTTTATCTCTCCTTAATCGATGTAATCATCAACCTATCAAACAAATGGATACTAATAGCCATGACAAATTGGAAGATTATTTGAACTCGAAACATTCAAGGCGCAATGTCGAATTGTATCAAAAAAGTACATGAATCGACTGAAATCATGAATAACATATATAAATATATACATCACGCACCATTGCCCAACCGCACAAACCATACATGATAGAAATAAATGAATACATCAATGTAATGAGTAATACAGTTACTTTGACATGATCTGTGGTGATCAATTGGTATGGTGCCATTGACAGACCACTGACAGATCATAGAGTTCATTTATGATCAGAAAGAGATGATCAACAAAGCTTATATATTATCATTATGCCACACTATCAGCGAGTGAATTGAAAAAATTAAAACTGAAAAAATTCAGTATACTAATTCTAATGAATGCCAAAAAATGGAAATTGTCGCACAGTCATTGCAACTTAATTGAACGTGATTTAAGCCATCATGGTGGCTAAAAATCGATGGACAGGCAGGGTGTTTGTTCTCGTCATCGAGCCGAAAATTGTTGAAATAGCATTGCGATGGCTGGTAAGGAAGAAAATAGAACGGGAAAATACGAGAGAGTAGAGGTGCAGAGGCTACATGAATCTCGACTATCATGCATCAGATGCGAGCGTGCGTAGGTGTATACGTGCGTGTTTAAAGCATTGTAAGTATGAGACATCGTTTGACGCTTTTTGACGTCGTGCATTCAGAACCCTATTGCGAAAATCTGCTGTATTGAGAACATATCGACGCAAACAGTTTTGATCTCTGATCAACTATTTGAAATTGTATCATCGAAAGCATCATCATGACAATGACTGGATTCAAAGCATCGAAAGCAATTGCATAATCATGACTGGATTTGGAAGTTTGTCCTTGCTGATGTCTAGAGCATGAAATATAGTCTATTTCAAGTAATGATATGTAAATTTTTTTGCAAGATACTCTCCAGTGGCATTGTAATCAGCTTGAATCAAGAAGTGCATGTGAAAGGAGAATTGATACAATTGATACGTTCAACATATTCAATTTCTGAGTATTCCAATCGCTCTGATGAGCAATCACTTTCTAGCAATAAGATTATTAAGAAGAACTTCAACAAAACTGATAAATGAATAATATAAAATAATGGTGTTGCTTATCATTTGGTGTTGTCGTGAGGAATCCGTAAGTAGAAAATTTGAAGGATTAATATGAAAAGATTAATTCCAAAAGCGGTCGGAATTCATATCACCTCGAATCGCTCACGCAGAAAACAATACGGAATTTTGAGAAGAGAAAATAATTACGAATCTTATTCGAAATGTAATTTCTGCTGTTCAGTCCAGCAGTTCGTATGATTGAGAATACTTTTTTATGGTATTTCAACCATTCAGAGGAGTCATTTAAGATTACTTATAATGAAATATTAAAACGAAAATTCCGTTTCATGACTCATTCGTTAAATCGAACTGCGATCACCTCCGAAGAAATTTGTTTTTGTTTATCGCTATTTTAAATTTCGATGATATGATTCGTCAAATTGTTGACGATTGCGTAATGTTGTTTTTGTGCCCATAAATGTTGAAAATGAACGGTGAAAAATTGATTATGACGAGTGCGGTGTTTTTGTGGTTGCTATACAACTGAATTGATGGCAAATGCAATGGAACATGATTGATAATTTGATTGGATATGAACCGAAACCATTTTGCGAAAAACAGGTTTCGAAGTGGGTGACTGAGCTGAGACGAGTCATAAGAAGATGTGAATGGGACGACGAGCCGAAGAGCGCAGTAATTTTTGAACAAACAATAACTGACTGCTGCTTCAGCGTCAACGTTGACCTGCTGTTCGTCAACCTAGATTGGTAATCTATTAGTATTGCGGTGATCGTTGGTATGATTGTTCAACACTGATTTAGTGAGGTTTCTGATTCAATTTTGCTGAGTACTCGTGTTCAAGTGATTTCAGTAACATTGAAGGAAACATCTTTTGATAATGTTAATTATTCAGCTAACTTCGCATGAATTATAATCTTTGACTTTGTTTTCACGTTCAATCGGTTTTCAAAACTAATCGTGCTCAAATGTTGTTTTTTTCTTGCTTTTTGTGATTATTATTGTCAATGCGGATTATTCTTTCACGTTCTCTTAATACTGTTTTCCGTATGTCTTTGAGCGTATTTCATCATGAAGTTGTTTGAAATGGAACAGTTTTGCCTCACATTTTCGAGTAGTTTCGATCAGAAAGTGGTTTCTTGAAGAAATTTTAGGATTTCGGATCAGATGCATTCATTCCATTTGATTGGCACTTTCTTTTTGGCCACAATATCGCTCGTAAGTGCCCTGCCATCGCTGCTTCAAATCGGTAGAACTCAAAGTGTTGCTGTCAAAGGCAAACTTCTCTGCAATGGAGAGCCGATGGCGAATGTGAAATTGAAACTGTTCGATGCTGATACGTGTAAGTTTTATGCATAATCGTATGTTTTTCATCATTCTTATTATATCAAAACTTGAAAGGATACGTTGAAATTCAATAATTGCATTGCGTTTGCAGTGGTGACCTCCAGCCATCTTGTCATTACCGTATTTAGTGAAATTACTGTCTCTATAATTGTATTGCTCGAATCGATTCCTTTTTTTTAAATGAGAGTTATGCTGATTTGTTTCCCGTAGTAACAACGAAATGATAAAAACTTCTTTCATGACGCACAATCTTATGTTGTAGCACCTCTTCCAACCGTTTCCCAAGAGGTGGGTACTTCTGCTATCGCTACTGCTATTATTTTGATGATTATGATTTGTTCATGCTGCTAATCGCAAGCTGCAGTTTGGAACATATTCATGGCTTATCAATCGTGTTTTATCAGTTTGTTAAGAAGCAAAATCATGAATCATATGATATACGTGATAGTAATTCAGTGGATTTGGATGATTTGATGGACGAAGGAAAAAGCGATTCGAACGGAACATTTTATTTGAGTGGACATGAGAACGAACTGACGACAATTGATCCGAAACTGAATATCTATCACAATTGTAACGATGAACGCAAGGTAAAACACTTCCCATGCATCTACTACTCGCAATATTATATGGAAGCTATTGTTACCAATGATTTCGTTTTTACTATTACTGACAAAGTTTATATCATATCCTCACTAACACAAAGCTCAATTCAAGTTCTGATTTTAGAGAGCTGCTGCCTGTCCAACGGTTTTCAAACGTTTGCAATTTGACGAGTGCTCAATGAGCTCCTTAACTGAGAGTTCCCGAAACCTTTGAACTTGTCTGATTTGGCTGAGCTCTCAAATAAATACAACATTTGAACAGTCATTTGTCAGTGACCGACAAAATATCAAAAAAATCTAATAAATATTCCAGTCATCAACGAAACAATTCCTTATTGGGAATATTGCAGGAATGTCTACTGAAGGTTTCCATAAAGATCCCGAAGAATTTCGTCACAGATGGCGAGCAAGCCAAAGATACATTTGATGTTGGCATACTGAATTTGTCCGGGCATTTGCCGGGTGAAACTCGCGATTGTATCAACTGAACGAGGTCGAATCATCGGCTGATCACAAAATCTTTATGTTTCAACAGTACAATCTTACATTCATGAGAACTCGTGTGCCAAATACCCCTACATATATGTCGACGACACTGAATAAATGAAAGCATATTTCATTCAAAAACTTCCAACTGATACTTTCAAAATTTGCGCTATTTTGGTCGCGACATTGATTCATTCTTAAGGATTTGAAGCAAAATAACATGCGCGATCAATTATTATCACCAAGTTGGAGAAGTTCAATGAATGTTTGATGCGAATGATTCTGAATGTGTTGAATGAACATAAACCTAAAGTTGTCGTTCATTCTTTAAATCAACATAAACTTTCATGCTTATTTAATAAATGATAGCTTATTATCGCATAGTCATGAGCATGTCGCATGATAACCTGCGATATTCACCGAATGTAAAATTGTTTACAAGGAAATTACTGAACGCCAGAGCTTATGCCAAGTGTGTGTTTGACATTAATATCAATACTGACGAGCCGCCTACCAATAACCATCACATTGCGATCGCTACGATTTGCATTACTATTTTAATTCCTAATGCAGTACTCCACTCATATTATATGATCAATTGGTTGAATTACCCAGGATGAAGGTAAACGATCCACACAACCTGAGAGTTGTAAATCGTTACGATGACGTTCTTCCTAACATGCTCACCTAAGTTCAAGCTTTCTTCCTTATACAGCTTGAGAATCGCATTAAATGGATCCATTCAGTATTACCCGTCATTGGGTAACAAATTATACAAAAAACTGACATCGCAAGCGAATATTCAGCCGAAACTTAAATCAACTTACATCAACTTATTAATGCGTTTTCTTTCCATACCAACCAACAAGCATTTAGCATCACTCGAAAACATGTTGATATTGGCAAAACGCGGCGATGTCAGTTTGAGCATATCAATGAGATAATCTGTTGCAACGTTAACGAATTCAGAGCGGAGAAAAAGCAACAATGGCAATTGCTTGGCTCACAAAGATGAAAATTGCACAAACCAGAACACTATCACTGGCAACATGAAAATGAAAGCACTGAGATGTTATTGGTCGCTACAATAGATGCGAAGGAATGAGCGAGCGTACATAAACACACTGCAGAGAGAGGTTGTTGCACAAGCTATCATAAACGAATCTTAACAGATAATTGGATAATAGATACAAGCCGGATCATAGCCTGACTCAGGCTCAAAACATTAATGATACTGGTATACCACTCGCTTTCAAGCAAAACTTTCCCGTTCGCACAGGCAACAATATCATAACCGAATCTGCAATGTGCGTTCGAATTCTGTCACAAATTGCATAATATCACAATTGCATATAATACGTTTGCAAATCCATTGCATCAATGAAGAGTTATGAGCGCATATAAATGTTCCTAATTATTCAAGCATTTAATCCTCATGATTCCACGTGTATTCACTGCCTCACTGTGTCCTTCTCGAAAAGAGTTTCTCTTTCCGATGCTGATGCACAAACTCAGATCGTATGCTGATGACTTTATCAGTATAAGAATCCACAAATGAGCACTACTTGATAACGGTATATCCACGCTAATCATCACTGCTGACGTGGACTCAGTTCTTTTATTCCTCAATTCTACTGCGGAACTTGTTAATGCCAATGAAATGAATGATCAGTTGATCAAAATCTATTACTATCAACAAAATTAAAAGCGAAATTGATCAAACAGAATGATGTTGTGTTGTAGTTCATAAAGCACGCCATGAGCGCTTAAAAACTCAGAATAGCGAGTTGCGCTCATTATCCAGTTTGATAGCATAAACAAATCTGTAATGTGCATTTCATGAATTTTCATGCAACGATATGGATAGAAAAAACAGTGACGATATGGGAAAACAATTTATTCATAGAATGAATCGACAAACATATTACAGATCAATGGGAAGTTATGTAAATTTGTGACAAAATTCGAACACATCATCCCTCAACAATATCACTCTGCAGTTCAACGATAATCATCCATTCGTCAACATTACTTCAAGAAATCGGCGGAAGATGAACATCACTGTTGAACGTTGTACACATCATTGCCTTAAAATGAATATTGTTGATCAATTATTTTATCTCTAACTTGGTGTTATCGGAAGACGAATGAACATCAAACATTTGTTATCACTGAATCAGTAACATTGTTGCTCCCACTTCCAGAAAACCCCGCATTTGAAAAAATGTTCCTCGTTAAACTATGCAATCAATGTTACGTGTGAAATGCTAGGAAAACTACACGACTGAACAGGGTAGATGGTGGTCTGAATTGAAATTTGGAAAATGTTTCAATTTTCTTTTTTTAAAAGCGATATGAGCAAAGCAATTCAATGATAAATAGCGAAACCAATGCAGTTTGTGAGTAAATTGGGTGAAGCAAAGCAGAGGAATTAAATTTACCTCTGTTTTCCGACAAACACTGGTGGTATTGACTATTACATTGGTTAATACTCGTGCATTCGAAAGCACGTGGGTCACACCCCTGATTAAGGCATTGGTCATGATCGTTAATGCAATGAATCGGAACTGGAATTAGATGAAAAAAGTTTCACGCAGTTTCGAGTCATTTGTACAGTATTCCGAAAATGGTCACCGTTCTGTTGAACGGAATTTGAACAATGCAAACGGATGATACGTTGAGAAACCTATCGATGTTCATTAAACATGTAGTGCACAGAGTTCAAGGCTCGCCATCTTACAAGCGAATTGAAGGCTCATATTTTGTCTGTAGTTCCTACAGAAATTTTGTGGTGAATAGCAGGCAGAAATCGGTTAGTTTAAGCTTTGCTAGCAGCAAAAGCATTGACTCCCGGAGATTTCAGCTGAAAAACTTCGACTTATTCGTATTTGGCTAAAGTAATTTGGTTATGGAGATTTCAGATTTTGCGTCACTGCTTTCAGCTTGAACGACAGCGATAGCAACGCGCTGATTACGAACGCACTCTCGCTTCTAAGCAGCTCTTGACCAACTGAGAACGCTTATGATCAGTGAGCGGGCACAGCAGGAAATTCCTTTTCGCATTCGAAGTAGTCAGCAGGCAATTCTAAGTGAGGTCGAAAAGCCAGTATGAACAGGTAAGGAAGATGAGCAACGAGTGAAACCAACTTATGACCACATCATCAATATTACTGGTCGCTGCCTCAGTTGCTGTTGATTCAGGTTCTGAAGTGAACGCATAATAAGAAACAAACGATTTGTGAGATTACTTCACACAAACGATTCACCGTTACCCTACGACATCGGGATATCTTTAATGAGATGTCATGCGCTACCATTGCTTTGGTAGCGCATGACATCGCAGAATTATCGTGTTGTTGTGTAACAATTCATGGTAAACATGAACACCAGAGATCATTGAGCTGAAGATTACATCAATTCGTTCGCCAATCCGTTGGTTTTATTTCCAATTCACCGAATGCGATTTAGCATCACTCGAAAACATATTGATAAAATGAAATGACAACTCGATCCCTTGAGTGAAATTATCTGATATTTGGTTCCCTAGTTGACAGGGGTAAAAAGCAGTAACAACAGTTGTGTTCGGCATGAAATGATTATTCTGCAGCCTCGAACAATATGAACGCCAAACTGATATCAAAAATGATATCATTGACTGTTCATTACAATAAGTAAGAAGGGTTGCATAAAAGCCCTGCATAGTTTCCTCTACACACTATCATAAACGAATCTACAACGCTCGTGATGTGGTGCCTCCTTCTTCTTGCGATCGCTGTATCAGTTTGTGAGTCTGCTTACATAGGTCAGTTCATAACTTTGATCAGTATCATTACGTTTGAAGTTCAGAATGCCATTTTTATTACTGAATCGTTGTGTGGGATCTTTTGATTTTAAGAAATTTCGGAGATGTCAATTGATAAGTTATATTACAAAAAGGGAGCCATGAATAAACGGGAATGGTTTCTCATTAAAGATATCCCGATGTCGTAGGGTAACGGTGAATCGTTTGTGTGAAGTAATCTCACAAATCGTTTGTTTCTTATTATGCGTTCACTTCAGAACCTGAATCAACAGCAACTGAGGCAGCGACCAGTAATACTGATGATGTGGTCATAAGTTGGTTTCACTCGTTGCTCATCTTCCTTACCTGTTCATACTGGCTTTTCGACCTCACTTAGAATTGCCTGCTGACTACTTCGAATGCGAAAAGGAATTTCCTGCTTTGCCCGCTCACTGATCATAAGCGTTCTCAGTTGGTCAAGAGCTGCTTAGAAGCGAGAGTGCGTTCGTAATCAGCGCGTTGCTATCGCTGTCGTTCAAGCTGAAAGCAGTGACGCAAAATCTGAAATCTCCATAACCAAATTACTTTAGCCAAATACGAATAAGTCGAAGTTTTTCAGCTGAAATCTCCGGGAGTCAATGCTTTTGCTGCTAGCAAAGCTTAAACTAACCGATTTCTGCCTGCTATTCACCACAAAATTTCTGTAGGAACTACAGACAAAATATGAGCCTTCAATTCGCTTGTAAAATGGCGAGCCTTGAACTCTGTGCACTACGTGTTTAATGAACATCGATAGGTTTCTCAACGTATCATCCGTTTGCATTGTTCAAATTCCGTTCAACAGAACGTTGACCATTTTCGGAATACTGTACAAATGACTCGAAACTGCGTAAAACTTTTTTCATCTAATTCCAGTTCCGATGCATTGCATAAGGGATCATGACCAATGCCTTAAACAGGGGTGTGACCCAAGTGCTTTCGAATGCACGAGCATTAACCAAATAATTAACCATTGTTATATTCAATACTTCCGGTGTTTGTCGGAAAACAGAGGTAAATTTAATTCCTCTGCTTTGCTTCGCCCAATTTACTCACAAACTGCATTGGTTTCGCTATTTATCATTGAATTGTTTCGCTCATATCGCTTTTAAAAAAAAGAAAATTGAAACATTTTCCAAATTTCAATTCAGACCACCATCGACCCCGTTCAGTCGTGTAGTTTTCCTAGCATTTCACACGTAACATTGATTGCATGGTTTAACGAGGAACATTTTTCAAATGCGGGGTTTTCTGGAAGTGGGAGCAACAATGGTACTGATTCAGTGATAACAAATGTTTGATGTTCATTCGCTCTACGGCAACATGATGCTACGATTTGAACAGTTGATCGACAGTGTTCATTTTAAGGCAACTAGGAGAAGAAGAATCAGTCAAATCGCTCACTTCGCCCATCACTCACCGATTCAATGAAGTGAAATCTAATACAATTTCGTCGATGAGCGGATGAATACTGTTGAAGTGCTGAGTGATATTGTTGAGAGATATTGTATCCAAATTTTGTCGCAATTGGTCCTAATATTATCATTTGTCTAATATTATCTAATATTATCATTGCATTAGCTTCATTAGTAAAACATGTAATATGCAACATTCCGTTTAAATTTTATTTATTCAGCGCACTGCGATAAAGGGACATATGATCTTCTACTTCTAATTGAAAATGTGTTTACAAGCGTATATGCTTAGCTCCAATCGAGAAATGTAATGGATTTGCATAATATTGACAGTGTTATGCAGAATTGATAGCGTTGTCGAAAGTGATCGTTGATGAGCTGATGCTGATGTGAATGGTGAATGGCTTGCAGGAAAATGCAGATTCACTATCAAAATTATACAGCGGCGCTTCATCATGAGTGGTGTACATAATGTCGTTTTGAGGTTTGTGGCATTTGTCATCGTGGTTTATAATCTGAAGTCTTTCGCTTTAATTTGATATTGGTTTAATACAAACGTTTTGATGGCGAATACGGCTAAAATATCACGGAAAATAGCATGCTCATAGAGGGTAACTGGAATGGTTTTATTTCATTTCTGCGTTGATTGCAACTGAGTACAGAAGATTGAGGCGAATTTTGTAAATTCTTTTCTATGAGATCAATGGTGTGCAGAGAATAGCGGAACCATAAAATATTGAGCGAATGATTTGCTATATGCCATATTTGTTCGGTATATCCCATTTTTGCCAATCAAAATAGATCAATTGTTTTGACTCGAGAATGGAAAATCATATGATCGGTAGTTAAAATCATAGTCAGTGATGTTGAACCAGCGGAGGATCGCTTTTCAGATTCTTGACAAATCCTACTAATAAATTCAACTTCTGATTTGAGGGAAGCTAAATTCGATTGGAATTGTGCTGCACACATTAAGACTGGTTTCCAAAGCCTCTCGAGTCGAATGAGGTCAGCATTTTTTCCAGTAAAATGGGACTGCTTCTGAACGTGGCGAATAGAAGGATGGTTGGATTTTTGTTTGAAACTTGTAAACGAAAAACGTGCAGACTCTAAATGACAGTGTCGACATGACTATTTTCAAACAATGTTGGCACTGTTTCGATATGTTACGGTGTCTCGACCACATCTCCCTTACTAGAAATCGAGTACAGCAGGCTGCGCGCGGTACAGTGAAAGCGTCTGCTTCGATGGTCTTGAAACGATGCCTCATAGATTCCTGAGCGCCTCTGTTACCGTAGATGGATCGGGATGGTAAGGCAGCTCGTAATTACTTCGATACGTGTGCAGGCGTTCAGTTTCATAGCATTGGTTCCGAAAATTTTCAGTCAACGCTAGATTATCATCAATCGGGTAGCAAAAACTAGAGTGAGGATGCGAGAAAACGCTTTATTTAGAGGACTGAAAAGCAACAGTCGGCCAGGAATTATTCAAATTGCAACAAATTCGAACATAATATCCATGCAAAGTATCACCGTTCAGTTCGTCGACGGCATTATGTTCCACTTCAGTAAATCGGCTGGCGATGGACAGCAGTGCGCTGTGGTTGGTTGTTCTTCTCCTCGTTGGCTTAAAGTCAACAGTCTTCATCAACTTTCGGATCGACTTTAAGCAGCCGATATTATCGTGAAGTGAATAAAATCAGACATTTGAAATCATTGAAATCAATCAGATTGCATTTCTAGGAAGCCCGCATGTGAGAATTGATTCTGATTCGCCGACGCGATCGATAATCACAATCAGTGTAAAATGCTCAGAAAATCGCACGGTTGGATGGGGTCCATCGTGATCCGAATTGAATCCCGAAGAATTTTACAATTTTTGAAAAACAAAATGAATGAATCAATTCACTGATATAAAATCAATGAAGTTTGTGAGCAATTTGGTAGAGTAATTCGGTTAACCTGAGAATTCCAATAAACACTCGTAATAGTTCAATACGCATTCGGCACTGGTACTATATGGCCTTCCGCCAAACTTTATGGTATCCGCATTTTCAAGGCATTGTTCAAAACTCCATATGCATTCCATC
This sequence comes from Anisakis pegreffii, assembly GCA_035041965.1. Taxonomy (NCBI): domain Eukaryota; kingdom Metazoa; phylum Nematoda; class Chromadorea; order Rhabditida; family Anisakidae; genus Anisakis; species Anisakis pegreffii. The sequence goes on along the minus strand of JAPYMA010000083.1, from coordinate 117,432 downwards.
GGAACTGAAAATCAGATGATTGAACAAACAGTGCCACTTTACTACAGATTTTCATACTGCTTCCGCGAGTGTTCAAAGTTTTGTGGAAGGCATTTTGAAAAATGCAAAAGGATGCTGCCTTGAGCAAACTATTGCTGCTCATTAACCATACACTGCATTCATTACCTAACGCTAACAGAGTTCGAGGCTGGCCAGTATACAATCGAATTTGAGGCTCATATTTTGTTTGTGATTCCCACAGAAAATATGTTGTGAGCAGCAGGCAGGAACCCGTTAGTGTAAGCTTTGCTAGGAGTAAAAGCACTAACACCGAGAGTTTTCACTCGAAAAACATCTATTCATTATTATTTCGTTAGTTTTGGAGCTTTCAGATTTTGCGATTAAGAAATTTCTCATATGCCCTTGAACAACAAACAAGCTTGACCTTTTGACACATAATCGCGGGTCGATGCCACAGTTACCGCCGGTTCGTGTGCTGAAATGAACGCATAATGTAAGACAAAAGCTTCATGAAGTGATTTGACACCATCAATTCACCGATACCCTATGACATCGGGATATCTTCAATGAGAAACCTTCCCCATTTATTCATCACCCCCTTTTTTTGCAACGTATTTCATCAAAAAACATTCCAACGTTGCCTAAAATCATGGGAGCCCGTTTCACAATTCAGTAAGGAGGATTCGCTTTCAAAAATTCAAACGTAACGATACTAGTGAAAGTTAAGAACTGACTTAAGTAAACAGGCTCACAAGGAACCGCAGCAATCGCAAGAAGAAGGAGGTACCACATCACGAGCGTTGTAGATTCGTTTATGATGGTTTGAGCAGGACGCCTATGGGGCTTTTAAGCGCACCATCTCACATATTTTCGTAAACAATAATTACATCACTTCTGTTATCGCTTTGATATTGATATTATTCCGATTTGTGGAATACTATGTCAAAATATCATTAGTGCTTCTCTCCGCTCTCAATTCGGGACGTTGATATCAGATTATGCCATTCATATGTCGCCAGTGACAATTCATTTCAAACATGGATTCAAGTGGAATGGAAATAACAAAACTCATTAATGAACGAGCTGATCAAACATTCAGTTGAATTTTTATTCATTTGCTGATCCGAACTGTATCACCTATTAGCTGATGGCATCTCGCAACATCTCAATCGTTCCGTTATCACATCGGCAGGTGATAGAAGTTTGCTTACGACAGTTATTTTCATAAGGGGTAAAATCACTCATTCTGGTTAATTTGGAGGTGTCAAAGAGAAATGGAGGGGATCGGGAAATTAGTCTTTGGTGTAGCTGTTATTTTATAATCCAACGTTATTGAGATGGTGTTTTTCAACTCGGTTAAGTAAATTTGATTAGCTGATTAACTTGTCTGAGCCTAACACAGTTTTCATCCGTTTTATTAAGGTTATCGTTGTTTACCTTGCTGTTGCAACCACTCTCGTAACTTTTATTACCAAAATTGTTCTCTTTTGCTAAATTTTCTCATTCATTTCACTCAACAATCAATGAAAAATTCTCATTCTATCAGGTACACTCTATAAATGATCATTTGACTGTCGAAGGTTGTTGAGCAATTCAATTCGATAGCTGTATTGTTGATATCGACTGTCAACACTCGTCTCTGTATCCAGTAAATAATACATGCTACAGAATCAGAAATTGATTTTTAACTGTGAAGTGAAATGAGACGAAGTGAATAAGAAAAGCTCATGAAGAGAACGGTATTTGCATGTGATAGATATGAGAGTGAATGCAACACGTTTAAAAAGAATGAGAATTCATCAGAATCAGTTTTAAGCGAGCATGTCAGAGACAATAGCCTTTCATGCGATCATCATCGATTACAATAATCAGCAACACAACGATCTAAGAGGAAGTCCAGCGATATTGAATACTATCACGAGTGTGATAACAAGATCTGGACATATCCTATGCGATCCACATATGCAGCGGTGGTGTTAAGGAAAGCAATCCATAAGATCCGGGGAATTGAAATCGCCTAGAAGTGATTCAAGAAATACGAATCCAAAAAGTCTCATTGCCATCTTGTGCAAATTAAACTGTCAATGACAACAATAAGATACCAGAAATTGTATATAAAATCTGCGGGAAATTTCCGGACTGGTCAATAGTTGAAGGGGGGGGGGGAGGCTAACGGCGGCATGCTCGATCGTCGGAAGGGGTAATGGAGTACACGAACGTGAGAATCACTGAACCGTAACGTCCTAATTATAATAGAGGTGTGTTGAAACAAAGAGTAAAACATAACTATTATCATGCCAGAAATGTTACGGCCACTTTCAGATCTCTAAAAGTGGAACTTGATGCTGGAGACGCATAGGGGGATAGGGTTGAACTGAAAAGCGAAATTTTAGTGGGTATTTCACTACCATTTTGCTGGTATCAATCGCATAATTTGATTTCATCACTTGTTCTCCTATATACGTAATGTTATAACATTGTGAGGCAATATTCGTTGCTGATACAGAACAGGTGAACCCTTAGGTCCATTTTTTGTGATGAGTTGTCATATCTTTGAAAACGTATCGGAACCCAAATTGCAATGACCACAGCTTGCATATGGAACTGTAGAAGCAATAATTCGTTGTTTACGGCATTATTCTATTCAACATTATCGCAAACTCATTGTCAGGCAACACGGTAACTCTGCGATGTCATGCGCTACCATTGCTTTGGTAGCGCATGACACCGCAGAATTATCGTGTTGTTGTGTAACAATTCATGGTAAACATGAACACCAGAGATCATTGAGCTGAAGATTACATCAATTCGTTCGCCAATCCGTTGGTTTTATTTCCATTTCACCGAATGCGATTTAGCATCGCTCGAAAACATATTGATAAAATGAAATGTCAATTCGATCCCTTGAGTGATATCATCTGATATTTGGTTCCCTAGTTGACAGGGTTAAAAAGCAGTAACAACAGTTACTGCTTTTTACCCCTGTCAACTAGGGAACTAAATATGATTATTTGGTTCCTTGTTACTTGTTCGGCATGAAATGATTATTCTACAACCCCGAACAATATGAACATCAATGTAAAAACAAAATTGTTATCAGTCACTTTTTTACAATGAATGGGAGCAAATGCTTAAAAGCCCTGCATAGTTTCCTCTACACACTATCATAAACGAATCTACAACGCTCGTGATGTGGTGCCTCCTTCTTCTTGCGATCGCTGTACCCGTTTGTGAGTCTGCTTACATAGGTCAGTTCATAACTTTGATCAGTATCATTACGTTTGAAGTTCAGAATGCCATTTTTATTACTGAATCGTTATGCGGGATCTTTTGATTTTAAGAAACTTCGGAGATGTCACGTGATATGTTATATTGCAAAAAGGGAGCCATGAATGAATGGAAAAGGTTTCTCATTAAAGATATCCCCATGTCATAGAGTAACGGTGAATCATTTGTGTGAAAGCGTTTCATGAAGCGATTGTCTTAATATTATGCGTTAATTTCAGCACCTGAACCAACAACAACTGAGGCAGCGACCAGGAATATTGAGTATGTAAGGAGAAGTTGGTTTCATTCGCAGCTCATATTTTTTACTTGGTCATGCTAGCTTTTCGACCTCACTTAGAATTGCCTGCTGGCTGTTTCGAATGCAAAAAGGAATTTCCTGCTGTGCCCGCTCACTGATCATAAGCGTTCTCAGTTGGTCAAGAGCTGCTTAGAAGCGAGAGTGCGTTCGTAATCAGCGCGTTGCTATCGCTGTCGTTCAAGCTGAAAACAGTGACACAAAATCTGAAATCTCCGAAACTGATTTTTGTTACTGTTATCCAAATACCAGTAGGTGGAAGTATGCCGGCTAGAAACTGCGGGAGTCAACGATTTTGCTGCTAGCAAAGCTTAAACTAACCGATTTCTGCCTGCTATTCACCACAAAATTTTTGTAGGAACTACAGACAAAATATGAGCCTTCAATTCGCTTGTAAGATAGCGAGCCTTGAACTCTGTGCACTACATTTTTAATGAACATCGATAGGTTTCTCAACGTATCATCCGTTTGCATTGTTCAAATTCCGTTCAACAGAACGTTGACCATTTTCGGAATACTGTACAAATGACTCGAAACTGCGTGAAACTTTTTTCATCTAATTCCAGTTCCGATGCATTGCATAAGGGATCATGAGGAATGCCTTGAGCAGCGGTGTCACCAACGTTATTCCGAATGTCACAGTCCTTCCCAATGTCGATTGACATTCCTCCTGTGCTGGCTGACTAACTGAGGTAAACTTAATTCCTCGGCTTTCCTTCATCCAGTTTACTTATAAACTGCACTGGTTCCGCTCATACTACTTATCATTAAATTGCTTCGCTCGTACTGCTTTGAAAAAAATGAAAATTAAAACAATTGCCAAAATTCAACTTTAGATGACCATGAACCCCATTTAGCCGTCTGATTTTCCGAGCATCTCACACGGAATATTCACTGAACGAGAAACATTTCTCACCCAAGAAATGCTTCTCGTTTAGTTTCTCTCGTGCATGAATGACCGAGAAACATTTCGCACACGCCGGGTTTTCCATTAGTGGGAGTAAAAATATTGTTGATTCAGTGAATTCAAATGTTCGATATTTATTAGGTTTGTGATAACATTATGTTATGATTTAAATAGTTGATGAACAATCTTCATTTTAGGGAAACTAAGAGAAGAACAATCAGCCAAAGCACAATTCGTCCATCGCTCATATTTAACGAAGTGAAATGCTATGTCGTCGACGAATCGATGAATATTGTTGAACTGCAGAGTGATACCGTTCAAGAATATTGTATTCGAATTTGTCACAATTTGAATAATTTCTCTCTAACTTTTCCTTAATCCATCCTTTGAATAAAGAGATTTCGCTTATCCTCACTCTTTTTTTCTAACCGACTGTCGATAATTTGACGTTGAACGAAAGTTTTCGGAATCCATGCCATGAAGCTGTATCTCCTCAAGTATGCAAAATCGCCCAACAACACATATATATTTCTGAATGTAGAGAATCTGAGAAATCTAAGGATGGGAAGAAAGAACCATGTTACTGAGCAAACCAGAGGACACCGGTAGTTTGAAGATTGTGAACCTGTTGCTACTTTAGTAATGTGCACATTGATCATTATTGATACAATGCATTGAATTGAGCGCTGCCGAGCTGCTTGAGATTCCTTCAGAAAATCATCTGTATCTCCTCTGGTATGAAAAATCGCCCGACAACATATATGTGTATATTTCGGAATGTGGAGAATCGGAAGCTGTGAAGAAATATCCACGTTGCCGGGCAAAATTTAGAGCACCGTTGGTTTTAACATGACGATCCTGCATTACATACCGAACATGATTAGGCAGCTCCCCATTTTGGACTGATTAGTTCCGATTATTCAGTGCTCAATTCATAAGAATCACTTAGTTTGAAAGCGCTCATTTACGTCGTTAGAGATTATGCGTACTGACAATTTTACTTCGTTCTATGTTTGAATCTTTTCCATGTTTTACTTGTGAGAGTGAGCTTGACAGTTTCACTCCTCCGAGAGACTCTCCAGATTCTTTAGTTTCTAGAATCTATATATGTCGGTGTTCCATAAAACAGTCTATGAAAGCATGTCAAAACTTCATGTCTTAGCGCAACACAATAAAGCATGTTTCAATGCCGGCTGCTAAGGTATTGCAAAGGACGTTTACTGCGCAAGATGGAATGTCTAATCCCTTTGCCTTACGGTGTTGCAAAGGAAATGTTCTGTGAGTTGGTTTTTCAGCAGCAATTCATCATCATACTCCGTAGGCTCATTGAAAACCTGGCCCAGGCTCACAACATTAATAATATTGCTACACCACTCGGTTTCAAGCAAAACTTTCCTCCGCCAACGGCAATCGAACCGGCGTGAATGCGGTGACGCAAGAGATTCGACAGCATGATCGAATTTCACCTGGATAATATCAAATTTTATTGCCTAATCGTCTGCAAATTACACATTCAAGTTCACATAATATCCGAACAAAATCGACGATGATTAGAAATAAACGAACTAAACGAAAATTTTGCATTCATATTTTGAGTTTCGCATTAAGTGCAATCAAATTTTTGTATTATATGATAATTTATCGAGCATCGTGGTATAGAAACGTTTGAGCCACATCTTAGATACATTATAATATAAATCATGTGTGATTTGCAATCGCAATCATTCTCGTTTTGTGGCCATCAGCCACTATAAACCTCATTGTTGCTTAATCTTGACCGTTCGCATCTACCTTATTGTTGATGTAATTTTTACACACATCACTACAGCATTGTGCTCATGAATATTACAGCTATTGCTTGCAATAATATGATGAGAATTATTTAGATTACATTCGAGATGACTGAGGAAATTGGCCAAATTTCAGTATTAAACCCTTGCGAATTGAACAGAAGAGAACAGAAAACGAAGAACACATAACAAGTTGATAAACGAGATCATATGAATGGTGAACACGTTGGACGGATGAAACAGGATTGAAATATGCACGATTGGAATTTCGCATCTTTTTCGCTTTTTCTTTTCAGTTTCTTCCTGATATTCTGGTTTCTTTGCGCTTTTTTTTTCAGACGAAAAGTCTCAAGCACGTTGAGTGCTATAATGAAAGCTCGGAATTTTTTTTGTGTTGCGATAGTGGTGATATTTCAAATTCTCAGAGCGTTTGCAATTCTCGAATCGATGAATTTCTTCCAGTTGTGAGAACACGGATAGTTGAATTGAAGCAACTCGTGATTAACTTCATTATATTTCATGAAGTGTTCTAGTCGTTGAGTCACATCCATCTATTGCACATTCAACCATTGAATCAGAACAATCAAAATTATTTTGCGTTCAAACAAAGCAAAAAAAAATTACAATAATACACAGAAATACGTATTTGATCAATGAAAACACTCAACACATTTAATGCAAATTAAATCTTTTTGTATATATCATTCGTTGGTGGCAAATTATGTTTTGTATTTTGTTTTCGTAGAAGTACCCGAGGATGTTTCTTTTTGTCGTAAGGTGTCGTTGGAGCGACACAGAATGGTGGCACGCAGCGGTATGGTATATTTTGCTGATGCTATAGCGCAGAAGCATGCCATAACTCGTACAGTGTGGCATGGAACATGTGCACGAGTGCAGTTTGCACGCCTGAAGGTTTGTGACTTCTGCGATCAGTTTGGTGACGACAGGAATGGAGTTATCGACTGCAATGGGGTGGATTGGGGCGAAGAGGCGGCATCCAGAGGAGCTTCACTGCGTTTCACCAAGGTATTGTCAGCGGCCTCTTTCTTTCGCCATTTTGTGCGTCGATTCTGGAACCAAACCTGGAATTCAAGCTAATTGGTCAGTTGATCTTTTGATTGCCGATTGATTCATCATTTGAGTGATCACGATGAATTGATCAAGTTCAAGTTGATCGTTTCGAAAATAATCTGACATGCTGGATAGTCACATACAATTATTTGCTTTGAACCGTTCAAAATCGAATTTATGAATTGCATAAGCAAGCCAGTAACCAGTTAATGAAGCTTTCCGTCATGTTCGAATAAGTTTCACTTTGTGACTGAATAGAATGAGGTTCGGATCAGCTAGAATTTGCATACTCTTCACAAATATGGTTTTCATTTTCAGAAATATCTCACTCATCTCAACAAGTAGACGTAGATGACAGTGTAATCCACCAAAAATTACTCAATCCGTTACGCGCAATTATAACGTCTTTATGACCGAAATGTTGTGATATTGCATTAGTAGCAAAGAGATCTATCCAATTCCCGATGCCTAATTTGTTTTTTATTTGATATTTGATATTTGCTCGTGATCATTTCGAATCCAATATCCCTTGTGGTAATTCATTGCATCTTATTTCATATTATAGCATCGCATTCGACTTAAAATGTTTCTTAGCAATTTTCCCCCTCAGCGCTTTCGCTTGGAAAACATGACGACCATTTTAATTCATGTTGTATTCTTAGCAAACACTGACTACTACGAGTGTAGATTCATGTCACCGTTACAGTCGTTCATGTCGACAGTGATCTGTACAATAGAGTGATCATCAAATACAGGAGAAATTTCAACAAAAAACTGGAACTGAGAGTTGTGAACATGAAAATGAGTGAATATAAGGTGCTGATGAGACATGTAAGGGTAAATGATAAGATGTATTGCTGACAATAAGATGAGATCATGTGCAGTTTGAGAGAATATTGTATCATATGAAGTGTGCTTTTATCGTATGACCAGTTCGAGATCGCATAGCAAACGTCAAATGTGTTCTCTATATTCCATTTCTGTGGCAAATCATGAAAGCAAACACAGTGCTGTTCATTGTATAATGTAATCCAATATACAAGAAGAGCTAATCGAGATGAACACAATAAAATTTAATGGAACCACGAGAACACCACCATTCAAGCGTCAACCGAAAGCGTCATTCAAATATTCAATAGCCTCCTCCGTTTAGAGCACTGATCGTGATAATCATTGCAACAATAGTGAACACACTTGTGAATGGAACAATCGTAAAAGATTGTTATGATATTTGTTAACATTGTTGCTAAATATGAGCATCGTTCATAATAACCCCACTATTGCTGTTGCTATTATTGCTAGCATTTGGCATGTGATCATTCTCATTGCTTATTTGCAATCATACTCCAAACCTTGGCTGAGCATATGCCTTTCAAATAATTCCACTTCGATCAGCTCTGATCAATCGACAAACATATCACATTGATACTGACAATAGAAGCTGCATCTAACGATTCCATTTACTTCTATGTTAGTTGGTCTCCACCACAAGTATCATTTTCACATAAGAGTTTCCTGTCAGAAAGCTCCACTAAGGATACCGACTCGCGATCATTCGGTACTTTCACATGACAAGTAATGTAGGAAGAACTGATAAAATGGAGGAGCACCGTACTAAATTCAGGACGAATACGATGGGGAAGTAAAATTAGGTAAGATTTAATAATACAAAAGTGCTTGTCAAATTGAACTGCTAGGTGCAAAACAATTCATTCAATTTTTTGCATGAAATGAATAATCAAATCCAAATTGTAACTATCACTGGCACTGGTCATGCATCTACAACTATACAAGCAGTATCTTATGCATGTAATGCATCCAACAGCTACTTTCATTTGATGCGATATGTGACAGATCATAAAATTATTCTTTATTGTTTTCAGCTTATCATCAGAAGATGTTTTCAAACAACCGTTCACTGAATCGTTCTCTTAAGTCAGTATCACTGACATCTACTTATGGCTCTACCAACACATTCTCTTCTCTTGGGAGTGCTTAGAAATAAGGAGGCATAAGACGAATTTCTCGCTGAGAGCCAATTCTTTGCATCAATCATTCCAGCGTTGAGTGCTGAAAAGCAAAGGCTGAGAGTGTTGACAAAATCTTCGAGAAACGAGACAAATGAGAATGTAAATGAGATGAAAGAAGACACACGGTTTGAAGAAAGCACGGTTACACTCTTATTGTGTTCGTTCATTGCATTCTTATTGCATAGGGCGAATGAAGAAAAGAGATGATATAAGTTTTTGCTCATTCGTATGATCACAGTGGAATATGATGACAGAGCACTACCGTATCTTCGCAAACGTTCTAGCTGAATGCTTGTAGCAGTATTATGCAAATGATGATATTCATAAATTTTGCTATTTTTGCAGCAGTTATCACTTAAGATTTCGACTCGCATCATAGGCAGTAAGTAACACCTCCTCACAAGCAATTATTTGGTTTGGTATTGGATTTGGTATTGGATCACCTAGTGGTGAGCGAGCAAAATGCTTATAGATTTGTTATACGATGAAGTTCCATATACTTTCGAGATAGATTGAGATTATATCAATACATCTTGAAAAATAGTGGTGATATGACTGGGAGAAATCGTATTCGAATTCGTCAGTAGTTTATGAGTTGTCTTCGGATCCGCCGAATTTGTATCATCAGTTGCAGTGATTTATGCCCTTCAAAACACCTTTTCATGCTACTTACTTCGAAAATAACTACACGAATACATAGATGCACGGAATGTAAATAGACACATATGGAATATGAATGCCTCACCTTACTGAAATGATGCTGAATTATGGATGAAATTACAATTTAGTGCTGGTTCAAAAACGATTTTCAGTCGTATAATCATTATTATGATACTCATGCAAAAGTCTTTTTCATGCATTCATTTGTTCAACATTTGCGTCGTCTTCCTATCATATTTCAATGCAGAGATCATCTTTTGCTTTATTTATTGCCAGTGTAATTATTTTCAAAGTGTCTATGATTATCCTTACTGATGTCATCAGAGGGATCATGCAAAAGAGTCACGATGGCATATTCCTTCCCTCAAAAGATATCATAGCAACAAATGTTGCAAGCAGACACATGCATGTACCATCTTCGTTCGCTTCGTACTAATTTGCATAAGCAGTTAATGTGCTCAATGAATGTGTAGCGCAAATAAACACATGCAATGAATATATTAGATTGCTAATACGCGAGCACATACAATGAATAATATTAATATTTGATATGAAATGTTTTTGCGATTGTAAACACGTTTCATTGTATTAATACGAAAGTGCTATGAACTATTAATATGATTGTTGCTATGAACAAACAACTGGAATTCATCTGGATAACGATGATGATCCTATGAAAATGCAACAATCTTTCCAAAATGAAGTGATGAAAGTAATGGATATTTATAAACCTTGAACTCATGCACTTACATTTTAAAGCTAATGCATTTTGAAGCTTATTGAACTGTCACGATTTTCGTTTCCTTTCGCCTAATATCAGCACATTACCGCATGTTTCATATCTGCTATGGAACAGGACAGGTTTTCATTGGAATATGATTCTTCGAAAAATAATCCGGAAGTTTTGTCCGAAATATGAGCCGATCGACTGCGTCGCATAGACTCCACTCATTCATTTTGTTTTTAAATAGTCAATATTTCCTGGCTGTCTATTTGCATCAGAGCTAGGTACTTGGTTCAAATAAACTCGGTCAGTTCGATGGTGATGATTTTGGCTCATCATCGTAGGCGAAAGCTAACTTCTTCTATTTGTCAGTAATTTATCAGAAATGTTATGACGGTTTCATTGGCATCAGGATGCAACAGCTGCATGTTGTTGCAGATCAATTGCTACAAATTGATACGAATAGATCATAAATGTGCATTTATGAGTAGTCACACTGATGTGTGCACTAAGTGAGATAAATGATGATATTGTGATGTGATACATCACATCGTAAGATCGATTCAATTGTTCAGCGTGTGGACATAATGTGATATGTCAATATATCTTCTTTTATGATCAAATTTGAATTAATAACAAACGAAGAATTTGCAAAAGCTTAAGCGTTATTGCATAAACAACCACCTCTTTAATTGTCAAGCTCAAAACGAATGTAAAACCTTAACGATGATTAAATGACTACCATGCATATCCTAATCCCATATGTCGGCAATTTATCATTTGCGGTTTCGAATGATTAGTTACGATCTTCTTTATGATTAATGATTTCATGATCGCATTCGTATTATCCAATTGTTCAGACATGTGAACAATCTAACGAGCAAATAAATAGACCAATGAGTAAACTTGTCAGCATGCACGATCATGGCGAATAAATCACTTGGTTTGTGAAGGGAAGGATACGTTGAATGAGCATACATGTTCTAGGATGGATTGAGATTAGTATGGATCGCTGAGATGAATGGTACAGTGATGAAGATTTGAAGTTTCTCAGCGAAATTCAGCTTCAACGGACGTACAGATCAGTTATTTGTTATTAGACTAATAGATAAGGACGTTTAAAATAGATTATTCAGCTTATCAATGAAATTTTTGAACAGTTCAATGACAACCATGGATTTTTGATAAATACACCTCGTCAAGTTATTGCCGAGTGCATGAGAGTATCAGATATTTCTGCCTGAAATACGTGATGATGTCAAGACTCACCTTAACTTGACTTTCGCTCATGTTCAGCTCTTGAGCTAGCTGTGCACGATCGGAACCGGCCAAATATTTGGTTTGCTCGAATTTCTTCTCCAACATAAAAATCTGAAACGATTTTTCACTATATCATCCTGATTATCCTCATTATCCCGATCAATACATTCAAATGTTTAGAATGCAACTTTTATATTCTATTGTCCACATTTGTACAAATTACTGATCATTTTGGATATAACTTATCCATTTTCCATGGGATCTCGCTCATCCTTGCAATTCTAGTCAGTTTGAGAGCAGAATTTGCAGCAGTTTATAAAACTGAAATGACTGAAAGGTGATACTGGAATCCAAAATTGGTGGATTCCGATTTATTTAATCAACTAATCAGCTGTGACTTATCAGTTGCTCAAGAAGCGCGTATATCACTTACTTGATGGCCCGTAAACGTGGGCCGAGATTGCTTCTTGTTGAGCGATAATGAATTCGGTGACAAACACAAAGGATTTCGTGTTGAGACTGTCGGCAATCGACCGGATTCTGTTGGTGACGATGGCGATGGAGGCACCAAAGGGAAGAGACCGAACGGCCGAACACCTGAACATTCCCTCAGTTATTGATCAACTGCTTTCTTGATTTGCTCTTAATTGTTCACTGATCTTTGCATCTAGCAAGTCACGACTGTATTGATACCAGTACACCTCTGCTCATTTATCACTAAATTGAACTTGCTTGCAAGTCTTAAAGTAAACTGTCTTCTAATCACGTGATTGTCTACTTGATACCAGAATTTCTAGCGATACCAGTCTGCTCTATTTTCCAATTATCAGAACTTTCAGTGGTGAGATATCGCTGAGAAGCTTAGTTTTACATGCTGACTGTAAGGCCTAATCAGATGGATTTCGACGGAAATTCAAAACGATCATCTAAAAAATAACACTCCATTTGTTGATCCCTATTCCATCAATGCTAGCCTCATCATTCATAAGTAAATGACGTTAGCGATGAGTTAGGAGTGTACGTATTTGTTGAGTTAGACAAATAAATATCAGCTTTTGGCTCTCATCATTAGATTATACACTCACTACTCATGGTTCTATTGCATGTTTTCATGTAAATCAGATTGAATTCTCACCAGTGTTTTCGTTTTTGCATTATGTTTAGGTACAATGCAAACAACATCATTAAACGCTGAGAAATCTGATCGTAAAGAGAAGATAAGATTAAAAGATTCAATATTCCGTAATAGACATGGATGTTGGAACAAAGAGACTGGCTAGTGTTATGACAGGAATGAATGAGATCCACTCCTTCTTTCGTAAAAAATTGAACCATTTTGATAAATCAGTGAGGAATTCTGGCTGCCACAATAATGAAGCATCTGATACTTCGATTCCAGCCTAATATTGTTGGAAAATTGTTTCCGTTTCTCATGCAATACACCTGAGGACTTATGGTTCTCTACCGTGCGATGTTAGCACCAAAAAGATGAAAGCAGCTAAGCGGCTACCCATTCAAGAAAATTGATTAGTACATTCGAGTGATGTACTAAACCAAGTCTGTTCCTAACTCATTTCTGACTATAAAATCAAATTTTACTGAACTATTCAGGTGCTGACAAACACTCCGACGGATAATACGATGGAGCCGTAATGATAGGCCATTATGACAATATTAGCAGTACCAGCAAAATGGTGATCATTATGACAGTAATGAAATTAATATTAGTAATAATAATAATAAATAATAACGTCCCAATCAAAGTCAGAATCATGCGTAATCATTCACTCTGTTCATGCACTCTTTTGTGTTCGTTTCATCTCATTTGTAAAAACGATTCTTCTTCGTTAAAATAATTTCTTTATGATGAATAGTGTGAATTAATAGATGTGAATGTGCAATTTGATCTACAATATCATATAATTTATAATACAGTAATAGTAATATTAATATTTATATTAATAATAATAGCAATAATAATAATAATAAAATAGCAACAATAACGTCAATTCATTATGTTGTATTATGCACGATGAATGCCTAATATAATGCCTTGAATTGTTCACGATCATCATGTTACTTCAGTCATCGCATTCAATTCATCATCACATTCAATTCATCATATTATCACCCCGTAATCTCCTCATCATAATGGAACCCTTTTCAACCTTTCATGTCCCTTTTTGCTCAGCTCAATCAATTCTGATGATTCGATTCGTCCTTACTCATCACAGAGAAATAACTAACTTAAGGCCTCAGTCGGCCGCCTTGCACACATCAACGCAATTATGCAACATTCAATCGAAATCACTTTGATGCAACCGACTGACTTTTGAGTGTGTTCACTAGAGACCATTGTAACGTTCATGAATGAATGAATGTGCATTCAGAAAACATATTCATAAATATCTATTTGAACACAATGCAACGTTTTTTCCTTAAGATTCGTCCAAAATCATAATGTTTCCAAGCGTCTTAATATGAAACATAATTCTGATCATATTATACACCAGTGAAACATTCTCATCGTGAGCTTTCACATAGATTATAACTGTGATTTGCGTTAATCTTCACATAAGACCGGATATCATGCTCAAATCAAAATCATTAAATAGCTCACACCTAGATAAGTATAAGATCGTTCCAGTCAGCTCTATCATCACTGTATTTAATGTGGGATCTATCGTCAAATGTATCGTAATTCTTATTAAAAGTGTCACTGTTACTGTTAGAATACTGTTGATTATGATGATGATGACTGTGATTTCTTGTACGAACAACAGACTGAGAATAGAATTTCTCTCAATTGATCGCAATTCAATGAAATTATATTCTATCGCATTCAGCAATAAATCATTTCATTTGTGCATCGTAATTGATTCGTTCCATTCAGTCAAATTAAACTCTTAACCGCTGCTGATTCAACTGTTCAGATTCACACAGCAAGCCATCGTCAATTATTCATTATTTGAAGCAACAAAATTGATCATCAGCGATCATTATTTGAATTTCGAATAGATAACTCATCGGCACATTACAATTAATAATGAGACTGTAGCATTTATTGTGAGTGTTCCCAGGTGTGACAAATCCTATTCATGTTATCAATATACACATTACTTACCAACTCATCATCGCAGTTGAAATCACCGATATTATTTTCAGCGATTTCCATTTATGTGTTCAAGCAGACAAAGTTACATAGCGGTAATCAACAGGTGAATCCCAAACAGATACTGTATTGATTTTACGATTGTAGACAAGATCACTAGAATTGGATTCAATTTTGCCGAGATAATCATATCATTATCGTCATACATATTGTCACCAATATTGCTGTTCAATCTGACCAACACTGTTCAATTTTTACTAACAATCACAAATGTGAATGCAAACGATTAACGAAAATAATCCCACTCCATTATGATAGTACATCAACTCATAACACTAAGTCAGTAATGAATATGAATAGTTCCCAACGATAACATCGACGACGATATAGTGTGTTCATGCCCGCAATGTAATAATGCTACCGTATCAACTCTAACAAACTCTAATCAACACACTTTCCCATCACTTTCAAGTGATTCGTTTGAATTTTTTTTCACTGGTTTTTCTGGGCGTTTTTCAAACACTTTTTAGCCATTCCTATTATAATCTAATAGAGCATCTGAGTGTGCCGCCCTATCGACAAAAAATCGTTTCGTTATATGAAATGAAACAGCCCCGTACATTGTGACATCATCGTAGCGAAAGTTTGCTTAATAGAAGAAGACATCAAAAATTGATGATCGCATTGAGAAATTGCATCGACTGTTCAAAAATGTCAGTTATTGGTCGCAGAACTCTTAATGATCCGAAACTGAGTGTTCACTGGAATATAATTGAATTTCTCTGATTCATGCCTTATTGAAAGTGGCAAAAAATTTCAATTCATCTATGAAGATACCTAGATCTTCCGGATTTACATACTGGAAGGAAGGAAGGAATTTAACTTAGCGAGTCGAGTCATTGTTACTACAATTGTTCAGGACATGCTCATTGCAGTTTTTGAATTCCAATGAGTTGAATCAATAGCAAAAATGGACTTGAAATTGTAGGGAGCCTTATCAACTACTGTAACTGAGGCGATTGGTTTCCTCACTGGAGCAATATTTCTGCCTAGAAATGAATCTCTTATAGGAAGCAGTAGATTTTCAACACAGGGAGAAGTAATCGCTGGCATCATGCTAAGAACAACTTTTATATGTATGAAGAGTTCTCTCGCGTTCACACCAAACCGCATATTCAACAAATTAATCCCGTCACTGGTACGATTTCTGTACCAAAATTACTTCTTAGACGCAGCAATCACAAAAAAATTGTTTGGTAATTAGAGAAATGACAATTGTATTGTTCACAAACCATTTGTTAATGCTATCGAACCTATAAATCGGATTTCAGCGACAGTTTCAAGTAAGTAATTTCAATTTGTGAACAGCTTTTGGTAAAATGATCATCTCATCACGTCCATCAGTCATTGTCGATCTCACGTAACTGCGCAGAAATAAGATGCTGACTTGAGAGTAATTAGAGCAACGAGATCCGAAACAACGCTTCAAAAATCCAAAGAGCATTTTTTTCTGTTGCATACATACATAAAATCAGTCTCATTTGCTGAAAAAAATCTCATTAAATTGAAGTTTTTCAATGCCGTTGGGCAATTTCGATTCCTTTTAATGAGTTTCACCCATTGTTTTTCATGTTTTCGTTCACTTCTCGTAGTTGTAGTGTTTATGATGATTTTGAAAAGTCCTTGCCTTGCGATGGTCATAAATTTGCATCGGTTCATCAGATTGGTTGAAAGGATTTGTGGGCATTGTATCAGATCTTGCACTTTTTCTTTCCATTGTCACAATCGCTGTTTTTTGCTGATTTTTATTTCAATGGCAAATGGGTTTGGATTTCGATGAATATCCATGTGATTTGATTTGATTCAGTGTTGATTGGTTTCTTTTCACGGTCGCGTTGACAACAACAATGAACGATGCGAACGAGCGTACAATAATAATTGGAAACAAGTTTTTACACGATTCACGACGCAATAAGTCGGTATTTTGATCGTTCAGCTTACGCTTGATTACGATGAATTCTAGTGGAAATGACTGAGCGAGGATACTGTAGAGGAAGTACAACGAATTCGGGCATACTGTTCGAAGCATTAAACACTCCAGTAAAGTATTGCATATTACTATTACATATTGCATATTCCAGTAATTGATATTTCGATCATACATCTAGAAATCTGTAGTTTCTAGTCACATGTGTGCAGTTAATTGTATGTGATCCAAAAGAAACAATTCCACATCGTATTAATGAATTGTGAAGTATCCAAGCGAACTGACAGTACCATCAGTGCGGTGTGATGTTGGCGCGTGTGTGCGGACATTTTGACCGATATAGATAGCCACAGAAAAGAGATCATGGAATGAAATTCAACCAGTAATGATCACAGATGAAATTAACAGCTGAATTTTGGACTGTTTAAATGAATTCCATTCTTAAATGATGTGGACAATATTAAAATTATTGCCATCCTTATCATTATTATTACTCCAGTTGCCAATGGTAATGATACTAAAAATACATCATACTAATAATAATGATGATGCTGAGCCTTTTGCTCTAATCATATATTCATTGTACATCATATTTATTTGCAAATGTTCATGATCCGTCTCATCTAGATGATATATGAATGGTTATTGGTTTTAAGAAAGATGAGTGCTTGAATGAATTGAATATAACCATAACATTAGTAACTATTATGAGTATATTATCCATAACAGAGCACTGAAATGCCTCTTACACCTGCTGTTTCTGTAACATCTGATGCAATGATCCAATTGAAATAAATCACTCCTATTGTCATGCTTATTGACGATGATGATAATAGGTACTATGATATTTTTATGACTTATTATTATTATTATTGATACTACTATTATCATTGACACAATTATTATTGCCGCTTCTTTTCTTGTTACTAATGCGATGGTTGATCGTTGCATGCAAGTGAACTGAGCGCATGAATTTGCTATGTTGCGTAAGTGAGAAAGTTTAGTACATTGGAATATACACTGATCAGAAAAATCTTAGCCATTCTGTAAGACTGACTGCTTAGATATGTTAGCTTAGAAGATATATTCAGTCATCAGTCAGCCTAGAGAAATAAGCCGGTAGACAGTTAAGATTGATTTGAATGCGAAAGGACTTTCATATCGTCCAGTGGATGGTCACAGCAAAGTTGGAAAGACAGATGGTTTTGTTTTCCTAAACTGTACAATGCGTATGTTTCGTAAACGATTAGAAAGAATCAAGAAAGTGATGATCATCGGATTAAATGGAGAGGCATTTGGATTATATACTGCTAACAGATTATCGGTGCTACTGCTATTAACATGTCGATTTGAGGCGATAACTCGTTGTTACTCTGGAAAATAGTCGAGAAATAAGGTATTGATATGAACGAACCATTATTATCGTGCGGTGAGGCCATTACACGTAACGGTGATGTGACTGCATTCGGATGCGCGCTTGAGAGTGATGAGCTCAACAGGTAGGATAGGTATGCATTCTGAAAGATCAACTGTAAGAAAGTGCTAATGAACGAAAGCTGGTGAAATGCACTGAAAAGTATTTCACAGAAACAGCATCTGTTCAATAACCATAATGGAATCCACTCGCAACTGTAAGATTTCAACTGATCAAGTAAATTTTTGAATTGGATTCGAAACATTTCGACGGCATTCCATTTTGCGGTCATGCTGACATACTGTTGAACCATCGAAGTGGATTCTAGATCGATTGTTGCTTGAATTCTCTCTAGAGGAGTTGAGTTGATCAAAAAGCTAACCTGAAGTTGTTGCGCATGTGCTAGCTCCGGATTCGCTCCGGCCACTACGGCTGCCGAAGCAGCGGCTGCCGCCACAGCGCTTGCGAACGCACTCGGATCCGCCAAGGCGCCATTCTGCGGAATCGTAAATGCCGATGGACCGGCCGCAAACAAATGTGGCCAAACGGCTGCGGCCGCGTTTCGCTCAATGCTCTCCGAGACTCTGAATTCGGAATGGTTGTTGAGGAGAATTTCGGCGAGAAAATAGGTTAGAGGCTTCGATTCATCGGATCAGAGCAATCATTTTGAGGTGGTTGGGGACCTGAGAATGGTATAAGTGCTCACAATCAGATCAATACCACATTAGTTGTATGTCATGCGTACTGGTGAATGCACAAATACTAGAACTGATAGTGGATTCTCTTGGAGATGCTTTGCTCATATCAGTCGAACTGTTTTGAATAAAATGTTACCGTCATTATAAAACTGCTTGATTGCTAACACTAGCAGAATATGTTCCATGAAAAAATGTGATATTTGTACACATCCCTATCTACTCCTAACTTCTACCTAGGTGTAGCAGTTCAATTTGCTGTGATCACTAGACACACGGGCACATTATCGCATGATTAATGTATGAAATGATAGGATGGCAGCATTTGATAGTATACGATAGCATAATGAGGTTCAGCCATTGAATGCTAGCAGCAATAAAATGAATCGTGATGGCGAATTAATAATTTATTGAAGTCGAATGTTCGACGAATAACAACTGCAAAAAAATCGAATTGTTCCTCAATTCGTCTCGATAGATTTTAATCGGCGGATAATTGCGGTGCATTACGGATGCATGCAAAGGTTCTGCGTAGTGTGAACATGCACTCATATCGCTAATGAATTTAAGCGATTTCCGGCGCTTAAAGCTCAAAAATTATGTCCATCTCATGCAGGTCAATGGAAATCAACGCTTTTCTGAAGCTTTGACTCGTCATAACTCGATCTATTACAACAGTATGAGTTGAGGCTGACCTGATTGGTTCATCGTCTGTGGACCGACATCGACCATTCGAAACGTTATCGTCGTCACTAACCGATGAACTGCTGGAATTTGAAATTCATAATATGCTTCTCGGAATGGCGTAATCAAACAGCTGCTTGATTCAAAAACTAAGAAACGCATCATATCATGAAGGCGAATAACCAACCTTGCCCGACTACTCGTAGATGGCTCCTTTTTCTCCAACAATTTTGAGATACTATATGAATTATTTACAACATTATTCAGCGGTCGAAGATGACTGTTTCCAGTGGTCACATCTTTACGTGATGCGAAACTATCTTCAGGACTAGATGACAGACTCGATTTGTAGAGTGCTTTCGGAAGATGATCATTAACACTCTGAAAAGTGTGCCACTGTAATAGTGCTTGACGTGCAGCTGCAGTTAGAGCCAGTTATTTCGATATTGACGAGACATGGTTAAGGTTAAAGCGTTCAAAATATTGGCAGGTGACTGTTTTACTGAGATGAACTCTTGGATTGCAGATGATCCTTGATGACTTCAGAGATTCGATCTACTTTCTTGAGCATTGACCATTGAATTATCAATTGCGTTTCAACATTCCAAATCATGCGCTTAGGTTATGAAAGCAGCCATTTTTTGGAGAATTTACGCAAGGAAAGATATTCCGTTTCGGAAGGAAAAGGGTTTAGTGGAATGGAATTTGAAAGATTGTAAGGGAAAAAATGGAATTTGTATAAAGTACCGTCAGTTTGTGTTCAGCTTGAATGCGAGCGCCCAGCGATGTCAGTTGCTCGACGAATGACGCCGATGCTGTGGGCACCGCAGAGGTGGGCGACGAATGCGACAGAAATGAATTCATTCGAGTGCGTAAATCCAGAATGAAGGACGTTTCCTGCGAATGATTGCAGTTTATGAAGTGTTTTGATGAGAAACTGAAACGAGTGAAATTCACATTTCCAGATGTATTTTTAGGGTGAATCAGCGATTTGCTAAACGCGCTTCATTAATATCAGTACATTGGGATTAGCCACGATAGAAAGTTTTGATCGATACCAAGATCACAGCGTGTGATGATCGTGTGGTCAATGGTGCTTTAACACGGCTGCATAATGACATGAAATCATTGCAGTGAGCTTGTTAAGGACAGATAAGGCGAATCTGGACTGAGCACTTGCATGGGGAATTTCGGTTTATTCAGGGGAATAGCAACTGGATTGGTTAAACCTCGAGTATATTCACATGGAGCACAAATGGAGGAAGTCAGGACTCTGGAATGAGAGCGTGAGTTCGCTACAATCGAAAGGTAGACAGATGCCACTGGGCAGAGATTCACAAACCTGATGTGAGCATATCGCATAAAAATTTCGCTAAGAAGCTGGCATGATGTTGGTTAGGATTTGGGATTGCAACTTCATGCAATGATAGCATGTTAATGCTCCATATCGCACTCGATCTGTCGTCAAAAATCATAGTCAATGGCGTCGCACAAAAATGATATTCATAGTCATTTTATGCATCGTTTTCGGCAACATTCATTCAGAGACAACAGTTCAATTTACATAATTTTGTTTTCGTGTCTACAATCAGCAGCTGAATAGACATCATAATTCATGACTGATTTGATGGATAGATGGATGTTACCGGTGTTATTATTGTAACTGCTACACACATAGCTAGTTCTGTGGTTATTGATTAGCATTACAATCATGCTTTTTCCAACATTTTGCTTTTTTCGACACAAAAATACCATCGAGCCCATAAAAGAGACCGGAACTAACGAACTTTGTTGTGGAATGACATCGACGAGCAATCTATAAACTTTGCTATGGCATAGGCATTGTTCAGCTGCTATGTAGACATAAGCAGTAATATCATACGATGACAGCTATCCATACAGATGGTACATCGCAAGATCTTTGAACGTAAAATTAATTTCCTCAAGAATTTCCCGTCGATGACATTTCCTTGGAAATAGCAAGAGGTAATAAAGGCAAGAGACCAGCGGGTTTAATTCAAGATCACATCCGGACACATCAGGAAATCTCAATCTCATATCTCAATCTCGCTGTCTAGACTAAGTCCGATCAGAGCGTTGCAGAAGTAGCGCGATATGAACGAAGAAGCAATGATCAGTAAGGCATAAAACCATTGTTGAAGAGAACATTCATTTAATTATTCATACTGGTAACCAATCAAAGAGATATTTTCAAGCGATCCACCAAAATACTCAACGCAATTCCCAAATTCCTAATTTCCCTGCCGAATAGCCATATTATTGTGTGAATACCAAATAACTTTTGTCGACAGGATAGTTGAATGAATTAAAATTTTTTGAATAGCAATTAACTTCATACTAACAAGCTCACATTGTTTATAGGCAACGATTTTCGGTTATTGAATCCATTTGAATAAAGAATAATTTCATTGAATACATTGCGCACGCACTTATGAATATTAAGTTGATTCATTTCGAACACAATTCAGCACAATCGCTAATTACATGAAATAAGATGTGCTTAACAATATGTGCATAAAGTTATTTAAAGTTACCATTAAATTTATTGGTGTTCGTCAAATTTATCACTGATGCCGATAAAATTATGCATAATTTTATGATCGCCACAAAATTCGAATAGTTGATTGAATTGTACAGCACACACAAACACTCGAAATTGATAGTAGATGAAAGAATGCGTTTCTATGAACTCTTGAATGAGGATATAAAAATGAGCGCCGCTCCTCATTGGATAATTGAAATTCAGATGATTCTCGATAATGTTCCTACGAACCAAACATTTAGTTGTTTCCTATCGTAATTTCGCTCGTCCTACAACAACACATCATAACTTTAATTATGCGTCGCAGCGCATCAACCGCCGTCTCCGTATCGTTTGATATCGTCGCAATCTTATTATTCGAATTGACTACGATAAACACATTCATCCATTCATTTTACTCATCGTGAGAAGTGGTGTCGTAATTGGACAATTCATTGGAAGGCTGAACTGAATCAGCAAAATGTTCAAATGCGATGTATCAACAGGTTTAAGATTCCGACAGGCACTCTGAGGAACGGAATATACGGCCTGGAAAACGAATTAAACACGGTTATGATAAGAAATCATCAAGCTCTAGTGCTGAACAAACTGTAAATAATTGTAACGTTATAAACGTTCGCAATGATGTCAAACGCAAGAATCTACGGGCAGACCAAAATAATGATGATATCATCATTAATAACGTTGACGTTGAATTTGTCGATTTCGTTAATTATAAGGTGTCTATGACACCGCAATGTCAATGTCAGTATGATAGATATCGAGAAGACTGCGCAGTATCAGTGAGCAATTGTTGGCTGATATTCTCAAGTTTCCAGGAAAAGCGTTCGATCAAATTTCTCTGGAATAATCCAACGAGAACGTGCTCAAATTCATATTTTGGATGGATGTAGTTTTGAAATGATTTCATTGAAAATCAATTCGCAAATTGTGTTTCTTTTTTAGGAGAATGAAAAATCGCTGAATATATTGTAAGAACAGTCGCTTTCATGCAGTCGAAAATAAATGAATCAAAAACATAAATAAATGATATTTCATAATGGTTATTCCACAACCATGTCAATACAAAACTGCAATAAATGATAAAATTGAACAAATAATGGTGCCAATAACAAATAATGCTAATACCAATAATAATAACAATAATAAATAATGGTAATAATAATGATAAATAATGAAAGTAATAATAATAAATAATACTCAGAATAATAGTAGCAATACTAATAACAGCAATAATCATAACAATAATATTAATAATAGTACCAATAATACCAACAATAACACCGAAAATAATTCAATTAAAGAAAATGAAATCGTTTTGGTATTATAGTGAGTGGTCGTATATTTGTTCAAATGCAATTGAAAGTTAGAAAGGATTGACAAATAATGCTCGTGATAATAATAATATTAATGACAATAACGATTTTGTTATTATCATTGGTATTAATAATAATAATAGCGAAATGCTTTATCATTCATGTTTCAGCACTGATTCGATCCATTTTTTTGGCATTTTTCAATTTCCATCGTCGTCGCGATCGCAAAAATATTCCTTTCTGTTTCAATAGAATTTTTGATTCTTTTTTTTTGCGACAAGAATACCAAAAATGTAGTGATCATAAATAGCAAATATCTCGTTATGAATACGTTCGCTCGTGTCTGCTCATATGTTGTTCTTCGTTTTTTCATCGATGATACTTTTTGATACACTCATCGTTCTTCAACACAATCATTCGCAATCGTTTACATCCCAATATCGCTGAGTTTATTTGTCTCTGGAATCGCTAAGTGGAATAGGAAGGAAGTACAGTGTAGAGTGAAATTGACATCATGAAAATTTTCACTCAATGAGGATTGCTTCAAAAATCAGGAAAGAATATTTGCATCTCATTGGGTACAAGAAATTTTTTTGAGGTTTTTTTGCCAAAGGCTTAATGGAATTTCACTCAATTACTAGTGATATCATTCAGGTTTAGCACTGTGGTCGTATATTTGAAAATATTCGGTTCCAACAAGGAGCTCCACTGAATTTGGTGCATGGAAATCAAAGTTGTTTTAAATTCAATGAGAATTTTCAAGCGCAGCACCTATTATCGGTGGCATAAACACAAGTCACCATCTAGAAAGATGAACGCTTCTGCTGCCTCGTTGATACTGGATTAATAATGATAATAGACTAATTACTACATTGATAGCACTAATAATGACATTGGACTAACTATCACATGGATAGTACCGATTGCAAGCAGTAGAAGCCAGGAAAGGCGTTCAGAAACAGCAGTCGAGCAACTATTGATAGCAGTAAGCGCTCGGCTATTAAAACAATTATATCAATTGCTTAACGCCTATGCTCTCATTTCGAAATCACTGAGGCTGTCTCATATAGTGTGAGGTGATGAATTATTAATTGAAGCAAGACTTTTTTCTTCTGTTCCACAAGCAGACTTTGAATTAATTTCATATGGAGTCATTTGACTGAACGTGATTTAAAGAAAGCAAAAAGATGAATGGTTCAGTGAAAAACAAATGCTTTCTCGAGGAAGTAACATTAGCGAATCAGTTTTAATGAATTTCCCCCGATAATGAATGCGTGCAATTCTCAGTAAAATCGGAAACATTGCTGCGGCCACAGTTCGGAAAGGGTTTATGTCTGTTGTAAACACCGTTTTGGCGTGACTACGAACACAATGACATTTAGGTCTGATTCGTTCAAATTCACCGCCAGTTTAAGCTTAAGCTTGCGTAGGTGCTTCCTAATAGGTTTACATCTACGCTTACTGTTATGCTCGATAGTTCTAAATTACATTTGTAGGCTGAACCTGTTCAAGACCTAAAAGTTGCCTGCAAGAACTAATAATTTGATTATACTTTTTAAGCTGAAACATGACATGAACGTAAAACGAAACCAATTCAAAAAGTAAGTTTGTCTCACAGTTCAGCCAGCCAGGCCTCATGCTTGTCTCACAAGGCGGCGAGAGGCTGATGCAAGAAGAATGAAATCAACATGAGCAGCCTTCACAAAACTCTGCTGGATATAATAGGTGCAGTCTGGATGCATGTGACGGATCAAAAACCGCTAAATGATATTTACACCAATCAAATGAGGGCATCGCTTATTGAGGACACGATCAAATTGAAATGCTCTGGGCTGTAAAAACCCATAGTGCGCTTAGACATTCATGAGAGGAAGCTTGCAATGGCAGCAGGCACTACAATGCTAGGACACAGCACCACCACATTTCTGGATGAAATAACTCAGCCGATACGAACAGATGTTCAATTTGTTAATTGATGCTTGCGTGCCTCATAATTGAGTTTTTGAAACTCCTTTAATGAGTTTTCCAATTGCATAAATTCAATGCACATGAATGGAAAGCACTGAGTGAGCAATAACTAGAATTGAATAAACTGAAAAACCAAACAATTCATCTAATGCTAAATGTGCGTTCATTATGAAATCTTCAACTTTAGAAACAGTTTCATGCTTAATTAATTCAAATTGTACTCACTTCATATGAATTCATGTTGCAATGGTCTATCAGATGTAGTTGATTACTTGAAAGTGCGTTGATTATGAATTAGTCGCGATGCGTTTTGCGTTCACACGACCTTTTCACTCATTCAAATGTGAGTCTTTTTGTGCATATAACAAATTTGTAGAGCATTGCTGCTTAATAAACATTCTTCAACATGATCTAGTGATACAATTATTCGATTCGTGGAAACTATCGATAATGTGATCATAAGGTTGATCTAACGCAGGTTAACTTGACCACATCAACTATAACAAAGGTGTTGACCGGAACACAGAGGTGCTGAGAAAATTGATGGGATTAATGAATCCGGAGAAATCTCAAAATGAACAGATTCAACAGTCAACCAAGTGCAGGTGCAGACAAGGTGAGGAAAAAGTTGGAAATCCGAATGCAGAGCCCTGGATTCGCCATTGGAACGTCGCATGTGCTCTAGCTGGGAGACGAGAAAACGATTGAGAGAATCGAATGGGGAACGGATGGCATTTCATGAAAATAATTGATTGCTTTTAAATATTCTCGCCTATAATATGAACTTCAGTTGCTATCGCAAACAGATGTGCTGCTGCTGCTTTGACTTGCTTGCTTGCTTGCTTGCTGGCTTGTTCTCGTTGCGATAATCATCTACATTTAATCATAAACATACTTACACTCATCATACCTACCTAATTGCAAAATCATTATTAGCGTGCGTATTTATTTAATGAGTGAGTAGTGCTATGTAATATCAGAGCTGGTGATGAGATGATAATGATGGCTATTAAATAAATTAAAAGAATTTTGCAATAATCACTCCCAAAAAAAAGATTTATTTCGCTCAACAAGCTCTTTCCTCTACTTACGTGCACATCAACGCATTTAATGTCGAGTCGATCTTCCATAATTTGTTTTCAGTTAAACTACGTTCAAGTTCACTTTCACTTCGTCGTCAATAATAATTACTTTAATGACTTCAGCTATTAAATACTTCATCGTTACTGATAAATGCTTTTTTGCAATGGCCAATCGATTTCGAAGCATTTCATTTCACTTCCTTCATTCACTAAGCGCTCTTCAACATTGTCAAAAAACCATCAATGAAGTTTCATCGGTAATAAGAAAGTCTTTCGTTGATAGTCGTGATAAGGACAATACTGTGGAAATGATCAGATGGTAGTGATATGATAATGAAATGTGAAGTGCTATGATGATTTTCATAGGATAATAATGCTCACGTCAATTCAGCCAAATGATAGCGTGATAAGGATATCTATAATCGCTGTCTAGATACTGCACATTCGAATAGGTTATGATCCCATAAACAATAGCAAGTAGTCTCAACCTAACTCATAGTATACTCCTACTGAACTATTGTGGAAAACAATTAAGTAACCAAACTTTTGTGGCTTTCCAAACGCTCAGGCATCGCATGATACCATTGCAATACACCAAACAAGGTCGATGATAAGTGGAGACAGATTTTCGGTTTTGATCACTTCCAACTAATCTGTCTACAACATTGAGAGTTCCCGAAGTCACCGACTGGTTGCATCTGAACTGTGCTATCGAATGTGTTGTCCATAGATTCATATCATTCTACAACTTACGAAACTCGTCATCAACTCAGACTACTGCTGACTCATCTGAACTGAATTGCAGTCAACTCATTTGATTTTTTCGGTGCATACGAAGACCGGTACACCTCACTGAATCATAGTTTCGTAATGATTAAGTAAACTATCATTATCACTTATAACATAAATGCTTGTCAAACCAGTGTAGTTTATGTCATTGAAATGAACGATACAAGAATGACGTTTTTGAACGCAGTTATCGCTCGTTGAAGCTCTCGAGAACGCTGACGCGATATTTAATTGCTCATTAAACTGAATAAAATTCCATTCAGGACAGCACTGAATAATGACATAACTATGAATTAGGTAATTAATAATCAGGTAAGATTGTACAAAAAAGGATGAATTGGGATGAATGTTAGCGATCAGAACATCTCATAATGTTAAAGAAGCGTATCTTTGCATAATTACATTGACACCCGAAATAATTCATGTGATGAGATGACGTGAATGAAGGCGATAAAAAGTTGAATAATCTCGACGACGATTTCGAAATGACAAAACAACGAACGGTTGACGAGCACCAAACAAAAAACCTAATGAATAGGATATTCAAAAGTAATCATTATTGCTATCAAACAGCTGAATATGTCATCAAAATTTTCCAACTGATTGCTTCAAATACATTGAGAGCACACATGCAATTTGTTGTAGTCATGTGTTGTTTATAGTGCTCGCTTATTTCATAAGACACAAATTTCATGAAATTCAAAACGCACTGGATCAAAACTTTCGATCACAGCACGCTATTGCTACTGGAGATGAAAACGTTAGTCGAATGAAATGCAGACACCGTCACACGATGACGGTGATTTTGCAGTAATGTTGATTGCAATTAAGAGCGTTGAAAATAATGGTGATACTCATAATCATGATAATTAAGTAAATTGGCGAGAGTTGAATAATAATGTAGGCGATAATAGACGATAAAAAGTTTAAATAGCGAACGAAGTACAAACGCATTTTCCGAGAAACTTAGTCTTGATAATATCTTGCCCGTTCCATACTGAGAGTGTTACGGTTGTTGCTTATCTCGGTATTTTTGTCTCGTTATGAATCTTGTCATTACTGACGCCATTAACACCCCGACAATTACTAACCTTTTTAGTCTTGCCATTTAAATTTGCTGTAAATAGCCACTTTCATGTAATTCGCTTTAATTGCCTGCGATTATTTTAGTGAATTAAATACGATAAGTGAGCACTGTTGTGAAGATTATTCGGTCATCAAAAAATGTTAAGTGAAAGCATCACCTTGAAAGGACACAAACCCGTAGCCTCTGTAACAAATGAATTTGCGCTTTGTGCTATTCGATATTGTATGACTCTGTTCTATCAAGCGGTATGGCCTGTGTGCCTTTCGAAAGCGTTGAATGCTGTGCAAAAGTAATGATGATGACTTCAGTAAAAGCTCATACCTGAGAACAACGCTGAATTTGCAAATAAACTGAGAATGCGTTTTGTGCAAAGCGCCCGTAAAAAGACTAAAAATTCTCAGAGGAGCATTCATATTTGCTATAGATAACCAACCAACCACTTTGATGTCTTCAATTCGCTCACTTCTCTAAGATCATTGATGTGAATCAAATACAATCGATGAGCCTGAGCCACAAAACTAACATAAATTCAATGCGAAAATGCACCATTTTTTTGCAGTTTCAAAGTATTCTCAAGAGTCTACTCCAATTAGCTCTCGTAAGTTTTGAATGGTGAGATTCTCAGTACAAACTTCACTTCTGAGAACTGTTCAATGCGAAAATCTTGTTAGTAGAATCATTAACACTCTCATTATCTCTACCATTAACTCCTTATTCTCATCCACATTTCCTGTTGTGTTGACTCTGAAAACTTGATAGATTTTCAGATTGACATGTGTAGCTGCTGTTTTTCATCGTTATCAATGAATGTCCGCTTAAATACTCACGCTAAATTTATCTAATATCAAGAGTCACTCTGTTGCATGTCAAAAATGCTCTGCCAATATTATAGCGTACTCTTTGAAGTTTTACTAACCGTTCGCCTATCTCACGGCATTGTGCACTAGCACCAGCAGCATTGCATGATGAATGATGGCTCGCTGGCTAGAAAACTAACATAATATGAGATGAAACATGCGACATATCGTACAATAATAGAACACAAAACAGTCTGCTGATACGTTTAGTATTCGATACGATAGGCGATGTTGGTTGGTTGCTTATGCATATGCGAATGGAGCGAGGAATTGGCATGAATGCATCTGAATGGGTGAATCAAACAGCGGTGGTGAAGTGGAATTCATGCGCACTGGAATGAGGATAATAAGCATCTTGAATGAGTGAAACACTGCCATGAAATTAATGAATCAGCAGCTATTTGAAGTTGATGTAATATGATTTGCTTGTTTATAACATTCATCATGTCCTTTAGATTTTAATGATGCTGACTGATGATTAGTTGGTTGCTTGGCTGGGTGGTTGGTGATATTATTACGAAATAAAATAATTTTGAAATATGAGTAGGTAGGTGGTTGTGCGCAAAAGAAACCCCTTCACAAACGAGAGAGACGATAACAAATCGAGTGTGAGATTCAATTGAATTACTTCTACTGCTGCTGCATCGGTTGGATTAATTTTTTCAATCAACATCAAACACTTTAAGTTCATCTCGCTCAATAAATCTGCCTAAACGAGCGAAATCGATGCAGGTCATTGATGAGTGCGACCGACGTTCCTTCAATAGTGAGATTTTTCAACAGTGAATTGTCATGATTTATACAATAACATGTAGCAAAGTACACTGTAGAGCAGTGATTTTAAAAGTTCTAAAAACTGACTTGTACTCACTCGATTGGGAATCATTGCCTCAGCGTTTTGCTCATCTGAAATATCCAATTCACGGCAGCGAATTAAGCGTACTCATAGTAATACAATTATAGCTGTGTGATGAGCTGAATTGTGTGCACCAAAAAGACGTCATCATCTTCAACAGGAACAATGGTGATATTTGCAGAAATCACTAATTAATTCATCGACTTCTTTCTTTTCAAATGGCTGAGTAATGTGGAGCGGCAACACATCATCTATCCTTTCAGCTAGTAAAGGTCATTCGGTTCCAATTGCAAAATGAGAAAAAATTTTTGAAATGATTGTCGTTAATGCGCATGAAATGATGATCAAATTTGTTCAGTAGAACAAGATTTGAAAGGTCCGTTGAAATGAGAATATGAAAAAGTAAATCATTTACAGATGGAAAACTTGATAATGATGTCCATAATAGCTATGATACTAATAATATTGAGGATGAAAAAATGATATGCGTAAAAGCAATCGAGACGGTGATATAATGGAAATATAGTTGGATGAGATCGGTTGATCGCATCCGAATCGTGTATCCTCATCGTCGCCACTATCAACACATATGATATACTCTAATAGGATATCGCATTACAACCTTCGCATCGCTAATTACCATCACCGCATCGCATCGGCAATCTCAAGTCTAAAGCTATTCAAAAATTATTATGGTATTTCTATTTTCATTTCATTTTCACATTCATTATCGCTAATAATTCAAACCGTTGTCAACGAACTAATTATGATTATTTATGAAGGATTTCGTTTAATCGCGCACGATACAATTTCACTAAACTTATCAGGTTTCATTCGCATTAATTCCAATTTCACTCGTATCAATTTAATCTCATCTGTTCTATCATTGTCATTCGTCAGTAAACTTAGCCACTACTTTACATGGAATGATGAAATTATGAAAATGTGAATTCGTAATGGTTTGTTTGAGATTCAGATAGTCTTATAAAAGAATAACTGATCAATCGTCTGGATCAACTCAAAATCCGAAAAATGCACTCACAGTCCCAATAGTGGCAGTTAAACAATCACAGTATAATGGAGTCCGTGATTTCGAGATGATCATTTTAACCGATGGCATCGTATTGGAGAATGTGGAAAGACTGCGTTTAGTGTTAAACTGCAAAATATTAACACAGAAACGACTCTGAGATTCTTACTTTTGCTAGCGATAAGGACTGTGATAATGAAAACTATAATAAGGTATTGAAGGTGATTAGTTTAAGTGAAATAATGACTATGAAAGAGGTTTAAATGCGAAGCTTATTTAGTTATTGGAATGGAATCATTGCACTAAGTAATTTTTTAAAATGAAATTTATTATGATTTGATAATTTTATTTTGGAAATTTAGCAATAAATTTACTGTGAAATTCTCGAATTGTAGCAATACGGTGAACCGAAATCATATGATTAATTGCTCTAGATTCTTGATAAGGCTTTCATGTACACAAACGAAAAAAATTCACCATCGAACTATTGAATATGAGGCTAATTGACCACTCATTAGATTGAATTATTCGCAAGATTAATTCGAGGCATTTGATTTTCATTTCATTTTAATCAAATGATCTTTTGAACCATCCACCTAATACGGCATAATTAGCGAGGTAGCAATTGAACTGATGCGATTCATCAGATTATGCACGTCACTTTACTGTTGAATACCAAAGCAAACATATGGATGACATTCCAAGATGTAATATTCTGCTAGGTAACATCCCAACAGCTCTAAACTCGTTGAATTTCATTTTGTTTTACAGAAAACACCGTTCTCAGAACGAGTTCGTTTCCAGACTGAGTCTCATTTTTTCATTGCATATTTGTCTTGACTACTTATCACATTGGAAATTCCGCAAGCAACCTGCAAAAAATATTGTTTTATTCAACCTCTTTGAAGACGAGATTACAGCAGGATATATCTATGTTGTGAGATATAGTTAATGATGATCTGAACGTAACTGAATATAACTTGATTCAGTCGAACTAAAGTGTTTTGTGATGCTAATGAAAACGTAAAGATGATTGGACAACCGGCCCCTTTAGATCGTGACAGCGGTATTCACGAAAATGAGGACAGAAATCAGTTCGATAACATTGTAATCATTCCAATCAGAGAATTACTGATGATTAAAAAAAGAAACTTAAAATCGGCTGATGATAAAATGATAGAATTGTATCGATGAGATCACAGCGGAAAAATTGTAACTGAACAGGTATATTGTAATATTGATGACTAAGGCAACAACTTACCTCATAGCAACTGTACTACCAATGCTATTACCATGATTGCTGTTCAATGCAAGGTACAATGGTGATGACATGATAATAGTAGCAATAATACGACTAACAATGATAATACGACTATTATCGGTAATAATAACAATAATAATAAATAAAAACATTTATAATAATGATAATAATAATCGGAAACAAACTAATGATGATGAAAATAGTCACGATCACTCGATATGATTCATATAATGATTTACGACTCAATAATGGAGCCGTTGGAGTGATATGAATAAATTACGTTGAATGTTGCATGCGATCATTTTCAACAAATGCGATTAGCATAATTATTTCAATTCTCACTGCGCAACTCCTCTCAGTGACAGTGTTGATTAGGGCGGAACAACTAAAATAATAATAATAATAATCATAATCGATCACTCATCGTTGCATTCAATATCAGCATTGACACACATTTAACACCTATTCATTTCCCAAACAGTCGCGCATCTTCTTACAGTCGTACCCGAATCATGCTAACGATCACGTAAATTTATGAATTCCTAATCGAATTATGTATTATGTGATGATGACGCTTGTATTTTAATACTTTTAGCACGAGTGATCATCTAACTTCAAGAAGTCTCAAGTGCATCTACAATCTCTGTTCCATTCTTTCTTCTGCATTTCCTAGCCAGCCAGATGGATTGACTGTCTTTTCAGCTACACATCTTTAGCGAATTTGACTGGCTGAATTATCGAGCCAAACGGAAAGAGTGCCGCTGGAATAATCAACTGATCACTTGACATAGATTTCTGATCGTTAGATTAGACTGATGGTTGCTTATGAGAGAAAAATGATCGTAAATAAGGACTTTGGAATGATATCCTAGACGATTCACTTCAAAGACGTCACATCACAAAATTGGAGTCACGTCGAGGATCTCATGCACCTCACAGTACTATAGATCATGATCGTTGTTCTCCTTGGTTTATTAAAGCTCATGAAATCTCGATGACGGCATCGAGTTCGCCACCTAAAAGATCATATCCAGTACAAAGCGCATGTCGTCGATCATTCCGGTATCATTCAATTCATCATCAAGAATCAAGCGGAAGAATCGCGTCACAAACACGGTAAGAATCGTCCAGACGGAGAAGATCCCATCAAGAAAGATAGACACGGTAACAATTCACTGATTGTGAGACAAATGTCAACAATTGGAATCATCTGCAATAGAAATCAATCATTTCGATAGAATTGCAGCTAGCAGTGTTTATCTGACACAGGATTACAATGATAAGAATGATGTTCAATGAAGTGCATTGTGAATTAAAGTGATTGAACGAAGCCCAAAGCATTCAGTGCTGAGCAGCAATTCAACGATGATGGTTCGTAACAAAAATTTGTTTCAACGAATGGGAATATGAGCAGATAGACATGTTTATGAGCGGGCGTGGTTTCCGGTTATTGCCGAGCCAATCAGAACGCAGCTTGCGAACACAATTCGCCAATCGTCTTCATCTGTCAAGTGGCTTGGCCCATCATCTTAATTCCTATTGTAATTAACTGGCATCTCATCATTACTATAATATTATGCTCTGATCCTCTCATTGACGATACTATAGTTAGTCCTCTCATTGATACTACCATAATGTCAGAGAACAAATGTCATTTCTCATTACTTGTTGATAGCAATCCAACGGAAAACACAATCAGTCAGTGATCATCAACATGCAACAAGCATTTGTACAGTGCTCATGCATTTCATGCTTAACATTTAACATTTGTACCAATTCTATCAACTGTCTCAAGAAGACGACATTCACTATCATTTTTCCTAATTCATTCATAATAGTGTCAATATGACGAAGATGACGA
Source organism: Anisakis pegreffii (assembly GCA_035041965.1). Taxonomy (NCBI): domain Eukaryota; kingdom Metazoa; phylum Nematoda; class Chromadorea; order Rhabditida; family Anisakidae; genus Anisakis; species Anisakis pegreffii. The sequence goes on along the minus strand of JAPYMA010000083.1, from coordinate 82,845 downwards.
AAGGAAGTGTACACACAGGTTGATATTTGTAATGCAATTAATGCTATAACAAAATGCACATTGTCAACATATCTCTTCCTTAAGGACGTTTTCATATATTAGAACATATTTACGTTTGTTCTCAAAAAAAGCTATCTCATAAATTTTAGCGTTTTCGCTGAATCGCTGCCCGAAAAAGTTCAATGAATTGAAGACGGACGCTCAGTTCTGATTGACTGAACGAATTGGACGCAGAATTCTCCTAAATTCAATTGACAGCAAACTAAAGCAAGACTTCCAGCATGAACTCAGTCCTTTTATACGACTTCCGGCTACCCGCAGGAACTATTAATGCTGTCGTTCCTCTGATCACCTATCTGCTCCATTGGATCCTAAGACCGTAACATACTCTATTTAAATTTAAAGTTGCATTTGTTTCATAGTTAACAGTGACGAGTACTGAGGCAGTCATTTTGATGACGCGATGAAATCCAATGTTTCTTGCTTATCCTTATGTTCTAGCCATTCAAAATTTATAACTCTGAATCCCTCAGTTGAATGAACAGCTTCTAGTTCCTTGGAATCTTGGCTCGATAACACTGGCATCAGAATCTCGTCCCATCATCGTATATGCAGCAATTCATAAGTGCACCCAATTGCAATTTATTGTCTGAATACATCTACAGATCAAAGGAAGGCTTCGTGCAGCTGAAGCTGACGTGCCTCCTGAAGCCGGTAGGCAGGAATCACCATCAAACAAGCATCAAAAAATGATTGGTTACACAGAGAATGTCTGTGTATTGATGCATATAAATATGCGAACGCAGATAAACATTTTTCAGAGTGAATGTATTCATACAAATTATGAATATGAATTGATGCGGTAACCGCTGCTTATGATGCCGAACGAAATATATAATAGAAATGCATAGATACAAGTGAATTGATTGTAATTTGCTTTGATAAAAAGTGGAGGCGCACATCAATTGTAATAATAATAAATCAAATGTGGAATAAATTTTAAAAGCGGATAGACGACGACGGATGATGCATCCATCGTGTTGGTTGAATGTGATTTTAAAAGAGACAGATTAAAAGTAATCGATCTATATAAATGTATATTTGGATTGAATGATACGAGACCACGTTCGCGTTCAATTATTGAAATCAATTAGAGATTAGTGCAAAATGAAACATTTGCCAAAAATGTTGACATTCAATTAGAGATTTATTTCATTGGCTTTTCGTATTGTGCTCTTTTATTCATCTACTGTCTAATGCTAATAACATTATAAAATTCAGTGGATTTGATTCGCCGCTAATGCTCTCGTCACCAACGATAAGTCATTTTTTGTCCTCCTAAAAGCTTTTTCATGAAGCTCAAAATCAGTAAACATCTGATTCTGACTTTTGTTATACCATTTCCGTCTTTAATCTACTGATAAAAATCCTCATTTTGATATTACCACATCCCATTCTGTGATTTGTCACACGACAATATCAGTTTCGATGAATGAAGTCCAGGTAATCTCATGCTGTGAACTCAATAGGTTTAGTGAATCAATGGACATTCTGTCAGTATCAAGATGAAGAGAGAGTTGATCTTATATAGCAACAATGTCTTCAAAAACTTTCATTGATCTTTTGTCTTCCTATAGACAACAGAATCGAGTATAACGGGATGATTGGGTGAACTATTGGTAACTAATTAACATATGTGACGAGGATACTAGCATATTGCATAGCTGAATTGAAGTGATTATGGCTAGGGTGAGGATACATTAGGCAAACATTTTGAATCTATTACAAACGGGCATTAAAATGATGAACAATAGTAGAGAGCGTTTCAAAGCAAACAAAAAACAGATGATATTATTATTATTAATAACGTTATTTGCACAATCAGGATGGTTAATATTCGTCTTATGATTAGCATATGATTATGATTATTGTTATTATTGCGCTGCTAACACTTCTATTATTATTGTTATCATTACTGCAGCTCGTTCTCACTTTACAGCGTTTTGTGTTTACTTTCGTTTAGTTTTGTTATTGCATATGAAGACAATCGATCATATAGGATACCGAAAGAGCGCTGTGATTAGTTGAGGAGGTCAGAATTTATTAAAATAGACTTGTTACTCGATAAAGACATTGGCAAACACATCAGGCGAAGAAAGATTTATGTACGGTCATCATATGGATTTGCAGAATCGGGAGTAATTGGCTAATAAATATGTTATGCCTGAAAAGAGAACGATAGATCGACGATGAGCTCAAAGGATTACCAGACGGGATGAAAATTGACAAAGGAAATAAGAATAAATGAGCAAAAAATAAGGTGAATTTCACCCGGAATAGGAATTAAATAAGTTTAGCTGGAATTCTGCTGTGAATTTTGCTCAGTTTTTGATATTGCTGACTTCGTTCACATTCCGGACATTTCGGCTACTTTCTTGGGACAGTCTTCAGTGTTCTTTAGAGCTTCTAGTCATTCGATCTTATCCTCTGACCTTCTTGCAAAACAATTTCCTTTATTGCAAAATGTTGACTTCGAATTTATTGAGAGTACTTTCAGAATTAGGTCGAGAATCGTATCTTAAACAGTATGTGTTTTTCATTTCAATTCACTAAAACTGAATGAATCACTAACTGAAGAAGGTTCCAAGAATCACCTGAAAGAATATATCCACAGTTCTGTTTAAAAATAGATGGTATATTGTAGAAACGTTAAAGATGAATTGGTAATTAATGTAGATTCTTTCAGGGACAAACTAAGAACTCATTATGACAACTGAGTTATGCTGAAAGATCATTCACAAAAAGATGATGAAGATAATATAACATAATGAGAGAAGATGAATGTTTTGTATGCAATCAAAACGTTGACGCGAAATTACAATCTCAGCTCAATTGGATGATAATTAATTGAAATTCTTTCGTCGATTTCTTTTCATACATTATTTTGCAGTCAATTCTGTGTTTTCGACATTTCATTTCTGTACATTTCGTTCTTGCTTGATAGGGCAATCAACACAAAACTTGACGAACGCGACAAAAATCAAATTTTATGAATATTCAAAGTCGGACAATTGAACAGATGAAAAATTCATTCCATTCGAACAATTGCCAATTATCTACATCCATTTTTAAATGGCATTTTGTTATTGCTCTAATTTAAACGATTCTCATCCAATCACCGATTTGAGACAATAACATCATTTTCGTAAGTATAATAGCACAGGTAATGAATTACCTGCGCCTGTACGCGACGTAATTGAATCGAAAAATTATGCCACATTACTGCACAATAGCATCTTTAATGAGGCAATCGCAAATTACATTTCGATTCGATCGTATAGATAACAATTATTCACATTTAGTTTTTTTTTATTCCACTCCATATCACTTTTCATCAGATTTCAATCGCTCACTTCCTCTCAATCACCCAAATTATCCAGCAATTGTTTAAACATCTACACTCAATTGAAAAGAAATGGCTCTCATTAGTTGAACTAGTTTCGTGGTGATAGTTCGTTTGCGTGAACTGTTGAAACATTTGAGATCTGCGAGGGATCAAACGCGATTTTGAAACAGACTATGGAAAAGACTTTCATAGAGAATTATTGAGATATTAATGATCAGACGAGGATTTGATAAAGTAGGAATGCAGAAGGCTGACGTAGAAATTACTAGACTTATAAATAAACGAAGTTTGTTTCACCATAAAATGTATTGTATTGAGAATCACAAGCGAAATCGTGGGCATTTCACTAAACTCAACACATACATGGTAACAATGCAATCGCAGGGACTGTTCACTTGTTGAATGGCTCTGTCGGAAAGCAGATGTCATATATCCATATTAAGCTCTATCACTAACCTGATCTATAATCTCATTCAGTGTTGAAGATGACACTACTAAACCTCAACAAGTTACTGATTCCAAACGGGCTCACATGAATATGGCTAAATGCGAAGTATAATCGAGATATTCGTATGAAAAATCTCCTTTGGCCGCAAGCTTTTCGCTTTACGTTAACGTGGTGGGTCGGCCGCCCATGGGCATCGTGTTCTCTCGTCAAAATACTCTTTCATATTTATTTGTCATTTGATTGAATTTGATCGACGGTTATCTACTTCCGCTCACGGTCGGCGTCTACTTTCAATTGAGTTGAGCCCAACAAGCTGAAGCCTCTTTTTGTTGAAGAGCTAGCTCTTTGGCGTTAATTCAGAATGAAGAAGAGCATTATTCAATAACAATGAACCAATCAACCGTCAATACATCATCAAATAGCGACTAAGATTTTCATCCAATAATGTATAATACTAGCAAATCATCTGCTCTGCCTCAGCAATATCTTCACAAGTTCATTCCACCTACTCCAATAACGCGCTTATCATCACGTTTTCAGCTTACCAATACCTAATTATTCCACTTTCTGATGCTCTCTAATAACATCATCGATTCTATTATGGTTCATTCACGCCGTCTCATTCATTGAATATAATAATAATTTCACAACATCATTGGAATTGATTTGCTGAATTGGATTGTGGTGACTTTCTAAATGCACTCAATTGAATTATTATTTCCATTGAAATCATGCACAAAATCACTGAATGCTCGCGAATCAATTCATCGATAGTATATCAGCAGTGAGTATTTGCAACACCGTCTGCGTAATAACTGTTCTGATGATCGAATCGAGATTCAGTGAACATTTGTAATATAGTGAAAATTTACTACTTTGATGATTCGATCACTCCATAAACGCAGAGCACAGATCAGAGCATACTGTAAAACTGAGACGATATGTTCTTACGATCAGTGCAACATGCATAATTTTCACTCGATAATTTCCCTTCGTCATGAACGTCTCATCTTTAACTCTGTTGTCCTCATATCGGTCAAATGATACTATCGATACCAGTTTGGATTGATAATAAGCATTCCTAGGGATGATTCTGAATCGTTCCATATCAATCCAGTTGCTAGAGGGATATTCTGTTGTCCACTTGTCGGCAAGGAACATTCATGCGATGCACCGGGCATTATTTAGTATCCTACTGAATTATTTGTTCACTAAAAATATTTGATAGCAATAAATGGAATCTACAGAAGAAGTTGTTGCTGTTATTGTGTTGTGTTGTTTTGATGATGCATGATCGCTTGGAAATATTATTTGCTATGTTGGTGTCATTATATTGCTATTGTGATGGTTCTTCTTGAAAATTAGTCAATTGATTCCTTCCAGTGGATTGCGCAGAAACAACTGAATAAACAATCATCAACAAAGCATCCATATCGGCTATGATGAGCGATTTGAACGGATATATTAAATCTGGATTGAATGGTGCTATTATGAGAAGACATTCGAAACCGCTCATCGCTCACTAGCAATACCACCAATATCATTGCGCTTTCACTCAACAAATACATCTATTCCATACATCAACAAATGATTATTTATTGTTTGACACATTAAGACGAATAAATGAGCGTTTTAAAGTGCTGAATTACAAATTCATGCTTGTCCACGGATATTATGCAATGACTTTGCTCATGAACGATGTCATTTTGGTGTTCGAAAAGGAATGAATCGGGAAATAATGTTTCGTAAATGAGATCATTTTGTGATAGGATGATGTTTAATCAGTTAATCTATGATACCACCCCGTTAGCAATCGGACAAAACAGTAGGGCTTATCATAGCCGGATAAGTATATCGGCGCTATGAGCAACTGGCCTCAGCATGAAATCCTCTGCATGGGGAGGTGAGCAATAGAGGCGATAAAGCTACGGAATTCAATCTTAAACAGATCCAAATCAGCTCATACGATTCATTCTTATAGTTCTTATATTTCATTATTCTTATATTTCACCAGATACTTCACAGTGACAATTCTTTGATAAACTCAACAGCGATGTTGTAATTTGATGCAGTCAGATGTACTTTTTTTCTGAAGATATCAATATGCACTAGTCAATTAGTTGTCTCCTAGTGATGATGATTATTGGCTGAAGGGGAAGAAGGAAGCATGAATATGGCTGAAACTTAACAAATATTCTTTAAACTAAGGTCATTCAGTCACTTGGCTTGTTTGCATAGGCAAGCATGTCCGTCCGATCCACGCAGATATATGCGTCTTTTATCTAAAGGTACATATCGCACATTTGTAACAAGAATATGAAAAGATCAAACTAATCCTTGAGAGACCAAAAGCATGCACACACACATTAAGACGGCTGGGCATTAATCCCCTCTTATTGGGGCATGTTTTTATTGTGCAAAAGTATAATGTCGCACAATCGGTATGCTTTGAAATCAAATTAATGTAATCATTATGATTATTATTAGGGCCATTATTGCTGACATCCTTTTGAATCACTCAACATCTCCAATGCTCACAATAGCAACACGATAGAATATCAATCATAATACCTATCTATCATCACACCACTAATATACCAATCATCAAAATAACAATAATACGAACAATAATAGTAATAATGGTTCGTTCGATTGAGTAATCGGATTGATTCACAAATGTGTTAAAGGGGAGATTAGTGAATGTGCAAAGATTGCACCATAGAATCGCTGTGCTGTGATTCCAGCCAACATTTCATTATGATTGTTATTTATAAACGATAACATTTATATTCAATCTATTATTATGATTGAATTAATAGCTTGTGCTGCTTTGTTGTTGTATTAAGAAACAATTTCGATTCATTTTATCGCTCTCTTTGTTCATTCCCTCGTTTCATTCGCTTTTTTGATGATGCACTCGGAATCATCATTATATCAGACGAAATCATTTATCCTTGTGACCAATCATCGCAACTATTCGTTCCTATAATATCACCGAGCAGGAGAACGAACTGCGAGCATAAAATACTCCTATAATAATAGTACATTATTGTGCAGATATATTTTCCGATCACTCTTATAGCATCATCATCTCATTAAGCTCAGAAGGCTAAATCTCGTGTTTACTGCAGATGTGTGTATTACATCTATACGATCATATCAGTGAGTGGCTTACGTGTTTATATCATAATTGTATTATTCAGATCATAATAGTAGATATTAAGATCATAATGGTAGATGTGCTATTAATCTGTTCGCTCGTTTAGTTTCCAGTTCAGATAACTTCTTCGCAGTTTTAATGAGGGAACACATGTGCAAATCTGTTGAGGACATCCACTAGTGTTCAGTCTACTATTAGCCTGTTGTTAATCTAAGATATTTGAGTGGACGAATGTTGACTTATTATTCATTTTGCATTCATAGCAGTGAAATATTTAGTGATTTTTAGTTTCATATAGCCAAATGCATGAAGCTCTGCATGGGCATAGCAATGTGGATTAGTTCCAAGCAAAATTCATTGAAACAGCGTGAAGCTGCCGATTTTTGTATAATTTGACTAAGCTGTAGGAATTTATGCACTGAACATAGTGATTTCTGAATCAATATCATCAGTGGATAATGAGTTTTTCGAGCAATCATCTCGACTAGGAGGATTGATGAGGAGTGACACCTGAAGTGATCGACCATACTATCTGATAAGTACAGAAATGATAACGATAAGCAGATAATGATAATATTCTAAGAATATCCATAATCACAGATAGACCAGTGATCAATCTGGGATCACGTCGATAATCAGTGAATGGAGATAACGTTCTGAAGTTAAAAATTAATGGTGATTACATAGATAACTGGAATACTGGTAACAGTAACAGTAAAATAGCCTTTCAAACGAATAGTAACAAAATGTAATGATATTTTCAGTACTGATACTATCACTTATTACAATAGTAACACTTCTAATCAAACGATTTGCCAAAAATCGTGATTGAAAAACCCAACCAACAAAAGAATTTATTGGAAAGCAACAAAAAAAACGATTGAAGCAATCGACCGAGAATTGTAATTCAATTGAATGTCACAAATAAATGAATAAATGGAGAAAAAGAATAGTTTTGTGAATACGTGCGTACGATAGCTGGATGATAAATTGCTCAATATAACACCGAATGTTTATCGAATGAATTGCAAAAAAACTGAGAATTAATATTTTTGCAACCAATTTCCAGGAAAATGAATCTGCAAAATGACTCTATGGACAGCAATAGAAACGTTCACAACCGTATGATGAGCATCGTTTTTAATGTCGCCTTCTGAGATTCATAACGCGATAATGTATTCATAAAAGCAATTGAAATGTATCAAAAACCGTATCAATCTGTTCAAAGTGGTAAAAATAGTAGAAAAATTGTCCGAGTGATACTACTGACAATATTAACGAGTTTAATTCACAAAATAATATAATTCTAATCATTATCACCATGGTAATAATAACAATACTAACAAAAATAATAAAAATACTAACAGTATCAATAATTACGATAGTAATAATAATATGAATCAGGCGATCACCTTCAGAATATATTACAGTAATCATTGTTGGAGTACTGTATGGTAATATTTAGTTGAGACGGGAATATACGAATAAATCTATGAGCATGCTGCATCTCCTAAAGCATCCTTGAACAATATAATGATTTCTATATATTCAACATTGTTATGTGATAAAATGTGTTGTCGATTATTTTAATCAGTCTGACTACAACTCAAAGTGAACCAGAAATATGAATCTGATAAGGTCACAGGTGCACACGAAAGAGTTCATTTGATCATATTCGCAAAATGTGCACAGAATGAGACCATACAATATTGCTGCTGCTGGTACTGCTGCACTGAAAAAGTAGCGTATGTAATAGCATGAAAACTAGTGAGGAGAATCATAGCAAGTAATTCCTTCATGATATTCTTGTTATTTTCAAGTAATATACATCACACTTCAACTGAACTTCTCTCACCCCAAAAGCAACCTATGCGCACCTTCCACTCACAAATGGTTAATTTACAATATTTCGGTGATACTGTCATATGACTCGCATATTCTGCTGCATTAGGTTTTTTCTCATAATCAAATGTGAGCGCCACCATCGAAACTGATATGTGTCCATGACCTGATATTTTATTTTTATCAAAATATGAAAATGACATTTGTTCCTTGCATTTTCTCACGGTTTGCTCCAATATTGGCTTTATTCACCTCATGAAGATATCGTCCCATAAACATATCATTCAAAGACATTGTTTCACGGTTTGGCGTTGAGAAACAATAGACAATTGCTCATATCCGCCATCATAGGTGTAAATTTTTGCAGATTCTCCTCACTTCTACTCATTTGCTCGTTCAACCCATCTGAGCTGATGAATAGAGCCAAGATAATTATTCAACAAACAAATCATCCTGTTAATAAGTGATGAAGACTCAATCAGTTAATCTAATTTCAAGAAGGAGAACGCACAGAACTTGTGCTATGAGCAAAGATGTGAATATTATTATAGCAGCAAAAGCAATTAAAAGTCAATGAATGACAGATGTGGTTTTGGGTTTATTGTTGCAGGAGTAATGATGTCGACGATGATGATAGTATTGTGTGATGATTATATGAAATGGTATTTTCGATCGTTTCGCTCAGCTCTTTAAATCGTTTTAAGCTGTTGCCTATGTGCAGAATTGTTGTTGTAGGTGTGCTGAATTGAAGCAGAAAGCATGATCTTATTGAAGTGTTCATCATCAGAGGCGAGATTGGTTCAATTTTTTAATCGATGTACCTATCTGGTCGTTGTTTTGATGATTTGCTTGGGAGATCAGTTTATGAGCATGCATTCTGTATACGAACCTAAGCTTCTCAACATTATGGAATGACTGAATCAATTGTGAGCCAGTAAAAAGCAGGTGTGTTGGTTCACGATGAGTTGTTTTGGCGAGAAGTTATTTTATGGGAGGTGATGTTTTGGGGAGTTTTGATCCATAACTTACTGAGTTTTGTAACAGATAAGCCTAAGAAGGCTTAAGAAGGTATGACAATGCAAACGGTACAAGAATAATGCGGAAAAAATAAGTGTTCAATCAGTTGTATGCCAGTTTATCAGTTCGATCATTAAAACACCATGAATTGATCAGGATTAATTTGTGATGAGTGATAGTTATCTTTCTACCTGATGCGTGGGATCATTCAGATCGTTCTACATCATCAAACAATATGTTGAAAGAGCGGCGGTGACTCACCGGTACAGTAGCAGTGATAATTTATGAACACATTAGAAATCAATGAATGACAGATGTGCTAAACGGTTTATCTGATGAACAGAGCTGATACTAGGTTACGAGTGAATGCTTCCATATTGTTTACTTTGTTCGCATCCAACAAACGGAGGTATTTGCCGAAATTGCTAAACACTGCAATTTGCAGCAGTACAAATGTGTGATCAATGAAGATAGATCACTATCTCATAGATAATAATAAAAATGGTAATATAATAACGCCTCACTTATCATAATTACATCATTGACTTATTAAATCGTTTCCATTGTGGAGGATGTTCATTAAGGACCGGCATGGACAATATATTCGCTCATATGAAAGCATGTTTACTTAGCAAAAAGCAACTGCGCATGCGATTTAAAAGCTTTATCCTTCCGATATCCTTGTCTTAAATCTCCTCAACTATCATCGTCTTGATTGGTCAAGACGTTCAATTCCCTTTTATCTATTCGATTTAAATGATAATCCATTGAGTGCCCGTGTTTTCTTAGCAACACAATACTGATGACAAAGCCAAGAGATAGTCAAGAGACTTGTCAAAGGCGAAAGCAACACGAACGAACAAACAAAACCCTCAAGAGATTATTACACGCTTTCTCTCAATTGAATGAATGATGGCCTTTTTCCGTTTTTCAATAGAGGTCGGTTTATATGCGGCATTAGATTGACTAATCATCATCTAAAACAGTCTAATAGGATTTGCAACAACTTGAAGAGTGCATGAACCATGCTTGAAGAAGGTAGAAAGGCGACACTGAGCAAAAAAGCAATAGAATTCAGGGTCTTAATGGGATGAAGCGATACACAATAGCAACAGAAGTTGAGTCGTTTGATCACATATATTTTCCGGTGAATATGATCTGAGTAGGTTCGGTAGTAATCGGATTCATTAAAACACATGAAAGCATCGACTTCAGTAATTGAAAACAGAACATTGAACAGTATCAAGTCCATAAATTTCTCGTCAATTTCATGCTCCTAATCGAATCTGGTTTCGCTCTAGCTCATTAAGTAAATCTCATCTAATTGATTGGACTGGTCATTTCCTTATAAATCTTCTTTTACAGGCGAATTGATACGGCAAGAAGGTTTCTGCCAAATGATGAAATCTGAACGTAGTAGCCTGCTTGAATGTGGTAGCACAAAAATCATTCAAGCAAAAAACAATTATTGGATATTGCCAACAGTACGGTGCCGATTGAGCAACGGAAATGAGTTAAATTGGCAGAAAACCACTGAATTCATCCACTCGTCCTTACATAAATGAAATTAATCTCAAGGTTTCAAACCAGTTTACCTGAGCAGCCACCAGATTCTGAATTAGTTCTTGCTCGATTCAATTACATTTGTTAATTCGACTTTGCGATTGATTCTCCATCAAGAATTCTCCATTCAAAACATTATTTGATTTGTGGTAACTGATAGAAAAACCCTAAAAAGTCTCAATCGACCAGAAATTACTTTCACGCTCCACCAATTCGTTGCAGTGACTACTCACTGTAGCGAAAGCCACATTGGTAAATCAACAGGAATCGCCGAATTATGGTATGATCACGAAGGAGTTATGAAAGCTGATTATATGAGCAACTTATTGAGGCTGAGATGTTTTTTTGAATCATATCATTAGCATTTACAACTCTAAAACAAAACAACAAACTATTCGAAGCAAAGTCAATCTTATTAGTTCAACCTGCCGTTAGTGATTTGAACAGAGGCAGCAGTATTCGAAGTACACGCTCGAATGTACAGCCAGATCGTTGCAGAATGAGCCAAACTAATAGGCCAATAAACTGATGTGGGCCAGAAATATGAAAACAATCGCTCACAATAATAAAGTGATTCGACGGCATAATTTGTCAGCATTAAATGTTAATGATCTTGAACAGACGTTCAAGTCGTTCATTTTGTCTAGCACATTGTAAACGTCGTCACGTTTCGTGGAGCAATTTAATTGCGGCCAACGTATAATGTTGATTTGGTAGCGGTGATAGGTTGATGGTGAGGTCAAAATTGTTCTGAGCGCTACTCTCAGATTGTTCATTACTGTAGTTATATGGTAGACGCTAGAAGTATGAATTGAAACGATGCGTTGAAAGTAAACAGTGCTTGGTAATTATTGTGATGGGGATTAGTAATGATACTCTTTTAGAGCATATGTGTGCACACTAGATAGATAATTAATTTAACGAAACAATAAATTAAGCTATTAGAACAATTATAACATCTGATTAAGCGACGATTTGATGCGATATTGCAAGTTTCCTGCTCAAATTTGGTGGAAGAACTTCCTGAACCATGCTTTTCGTTGGCAGCAAAACAAGGCTTGGCATTTCACTTTAACGATTGTATGGAGTGAGAACAGCGGAAACGATTCAAACTGTCCATCTGTGACGTTCAACTAAGATCAGTGAGATACGGCAGCATGAATAGCCAATCCAATCCGTGAATATCCTCCATCCATATGCATTTTCAAGGTTCATTACTTTTGCGGATGATATGAAAGTGAATTCCACAACATGATGCATTCAATGAGATGTGACTGCATCGAGCTGCTTCAGCTGAACTCAAAAAAAGCCTTATCGTTCGTAAGTTGGTCATAGGAGAAAATATAGATGATCATCAACGATCATGTTGCGGTTTAAATCCGAAAGAATAATCTTTCATTGATTCATCTAGTACGGATGGATAAATGGATTTAGAATGAGGATATTTCAATGATTTCAGGTGCCTCTTCTTGTGGAAACAAATAGCCTCTTCAAATCTGTTTCTTTAATGAAAGAGATTCATTGGACCACATTTGTGGTTGGTGCATTCAATAGCACTACACACATGCTTAACATTAAAGTTGAGTGTAGGTAGAACTTCTCTGTTCTGCCAAAGACTATACGGAATGTAACTCAAAAACTGCTTTCCGGAGCACGTTTTTGCCATCGATACGAAGAAAAAACAGATATTATAACAAAGAATGACAAAGACTATTTAAAGTTTAATCTCTTCAGATTCATTTATTGGTATATAAGGCTCATTTATGCTATATGAAGGTAATGTGATTGACTTTTTTTTGCAACATTCCAAACACCTTACAGAACACGTACAATGTGCAAAAAAATGTCCTCGCCAATGAAATTTGCTAGTTTGTCCTTATACAAAATGGAAAACGAATCAATTAGGTAATGGTCATACCATAACAAGCACCAAAAAACATCACCGAATCTAATACAAAATCGGTGGAAGGACGATTTTGTGTACGCACGCATGAACGAATAGAATTGTTATTATTGTGATGGAATTAACACGGATAGACCCATCAACATGAAACAGCACAAAAAACTCATCTCAGTGTGCATTAACTTTTCCTCAATTTCCGTCAATCAGCAGGAAAGAAACAGTAAGTTGGGGAAAAGCAAAATGATTTGAGATGTATTCTCGTGTCAGCCAGAACTGCTGCGAATTCGATATGCAGCAAGCGACAAATTTTGGTACTCATATCTTCAGAGATCATGCTGAAATACCGGAAAGATCATGGTAAAATACGAGTTTGATATGCGGTCAGTGAAGCAATGAATCATTTTTTTGAGTGGCATCAAATGAAGGCGATGAATTTCAATTTCACGATTGCAATTTTATAAGTGAGAAAATCTGAAACGATTGGATCTAGCTATCTGTGACTTTCAAATAAGATAAATGAGATATCGGCAGATTAAGCATTATGGAGTCTCATATACGTTGACTATAGAAGATTTCTAGAATGAGAATGGTTGATAACGGTAGAACCAAAGTGACTTCGTACGAGTTAATGAAAGGTGATTAGTATGATCACAATAAAATTTATTCAAAACCTCATAAGACTCTAGAAACGTAGCGATCAGCAATGACTCCTTGCAGTTATAACCAAAATTGAGTTTTTAACACTCATAAACGGAACATCAAAAGAAAGGAGGCAGCACCTTTTTATGGAATGTGTTTGAAAATGAATGTTTCAAATTGAATAATTGAATTGTCACTTGAAAAAACGAACGGAATAGATTAATGAAAATTATGGATTAGATTGTTAAGAAGAAGGGACGCACAGATGAAGAAGGCACCCCGTTGATGGGAAGAAGATATTCCTACTTCATTGTTAATGAAATAAATCTTTAACGTGTTGCGATTGAACTAGTATTTAGGGCAAGCAATAACGATATTAAATAATGATCATGATAATCTAGAGTTTGCTCAATTAAGCACTATCATTTTCACCGCATAAGCTATCATCAAATTGTCTTGTTGTTAATGAAGTGAGCGAAATACATTTTAATGAGGTGATTGTATGACGACTATGCAGAACTTCAGTGCAATGCCCATTCATCAATTTCAATTTTATTGAGTCATTCACAAATGCTTCAAGAAAATGATCCAACGTATGATCCAATTGATTTTTAATAACTCCAGCATTAGACTGATGCATTTTTGAGCTGATTAGTGAACAAATTAAGGTGTTCATATGATGAACTCGTGAGGATTATCACCACCAGCATATTGTGTGTTGTGCTGTCAGATGACTTGCCATTCTTATCCGACGACCTCATCCCATTTGTTTCATTCGTTCATCTGTTCCTCGACTATTTCGCAATGTTTTCCGATCGTTTACAATGACTATTTGATCATTGTTTATGACTGGCGCCCTATGTTACATTTCATTGCACTTCACAAACTTTCTTATTAGTGCAACAGACGCTTTCAGCAATAGGAATGCCTATCAGTTGACTCTGACCGAATTTCTTCGCATAAGCGAGCATTAATTCAAAATCAATTATTCTTTCTTGGAAACCAAGCGAATCTGCAATGGAATCAGTCAAAGTCCAATCAGTTTTGACTCAGCAGCCATGACTGCAACCCGAAATCAGTTGAAACTGAACAATTCAAATTCTATTCCTCGAAAAATTTCAGTTAAAGGCAGAGATGACAGTGCAACAATATTATGATTGAAGTAATGATTAAGATTGATACGACTGAAATTGATTATGGAAATAGGAAACTGAACTCAAGAAGAGACTTAAGAAGGTTACCAGTAAGATCGCTTGAAAACATGCTGAATCTGAATAAAATGAGATATTCAATGTTCGCATTATCATATCTCTTTTAGCAGTCTAACGATAAGTGTAAGTTAAAACAAACTCGCAATTAGATAGATATTTTTGTCATATGCAGCAGCTATCAATTATAATCAAATGATTGCTGTAAACGAAGACTAAATGTGTATATAATCAATTCAATAATACCATCCAAACCAATCTAATATGCTAAACATGTGTTGCTGTTAATTTATTTAATAATCTATAGATAAAGATATGGAGCCATGTGCTTATATGAAACCGATTACGCAATGTAAAAATAACGGATATCGTTCATTATCGTTAACAAAGTCACTCCTCTGGTTGCCTGGCTTAGATTACTCGGCTCTTCTTCATTCGTCTCTTGAGACCATGCAAAAAAGATTGCACAGCGTAATAATACCAATTCTCTCCACGCGCTATAATTTCCTCTTTTTTTAGTAAGTTCCGTTGTTTTCCAGTCATTTCCCCATTCCTTTTCCGGTCTCCATCAATTCTCAGCAGTGAGTGATTGCTTCTATTGGAGGCATGTTTCACCAACAACTTCCTGAGTTAACAATGGGCAGAAGATTTCCAAAACTTATACGGTAACAGTGAAGGAATCGAAGCTGTCAAGCAGCTCAGCACTGCTTATGTGATTCGGTTTCATTTTTGGTTTGGTTCATCTTCAAACCAGCTCAATGAATTCGACATCGATTTGTGAACGAAAATCACTTCATCGTTTGAAAACTACTCTATGAACGAGCGGAAAAATTTCCGAAATCAGGCAAAAATCATGCTAATTATGTAGACTTCAACAGCGAATCATAATAGCAATGTGCTGAACTTTTATGAAACAAGAAAGAATACATTGAATGTGGTGGTTGTATATTGACTACATCGATCTATCAACTTAACACCGAACAGCTGAAAAACGCATTACTCCAGTGATATTTCCAGAACTAGTGGCGATCAGTAATTGAGTAAGCTTAAGCAATTAATCATGAATGTTAAAGCGTGCGGCTACAAATGAGACGGTTGTAAATGAATACAAGGAGGCGATATTTGCTAAACATATTTTCAAGTAATGAAAATGAAGATAATAATAATATTGACAACACTGGTGTTAAGATAGTCGATGTAAAGTTGATGATATTTGCATTATTAATAATAATGAGAGGGCTGACTTGTATTCGAGGAATCGAATGGTATTTCAGAGCAATGAATGGTGCTGCATATAAAAGTATTCAGTTAAAGGGCGATAATGAGCTGAACGGAAAGAAAGTTATTTATTATCGATGTATGTGTATAATAGTGCTGATGGTGATGCTCTAAATTGACCAGATGTGTTGATTAGTCAGATTCGATAGTATCAAATGATTGTTATAATGATGATTATAATTATCATAATAATAGAGTCAGTAATGGCTGAAATAATAGTGGTATTAAGCAGCCAGATAGGGATGTAAGATAGCTAAATATTGAGATAAATGATGATAGTTTTCAATTAGCCACAACAAATCATATTGAGGCTGTGATTACTGGAACATGAGGAGTGCAATTTGTAAAATAGTTGTGTCCTCGAGCTGGATCGTTGTGGCTTATTCGATTCGAAAACCTTCACGGCTTCTCCAGTTCCGGTACATTCGCATTTTGTTCGGCAATCATGCTTAGTTTCGCGAGTATGTCTAATTATGTGATTCCACAGAACATCGTAATCATAAGAGTTTCAGGAGGACTTGCTTCACAATATGTACGGAAATGAAATGATTTTCTCAGGTAATCACATTTCACAATTCCAACCTTTCAAGAGGTAGTAACTACTATCGAGGATGACGGGGGATTCACAGCTTGTCAGAGTATCCAAGAGGGACCACTGACATAAAGCTGTGTCATTGATCACGCTTAAGTGATCAAATGTGCAGAGATTGGCGGTGTTATAGGATGACTGAAGCAGTTTGATATGTCCTCAGAAAATCAGCTATATCTCCTTAACTAAGCAAAATCCGTCGACAACATATATAATATTCTGATTGCTGAGAATCCGCTGAATGTGATGGTAACAAGAAATTATAGGGTTACTGGGCAAACTTGAGGGTTCGGGTAGTTTGAAGTTGGTACTCGTGATATTCCAATAGAACTATATCATTGATCACGCTTAAGTGATCAAATGTGCAGAGATTGGCGGTGTTATAGGATGACTGAAGCAGTTTGATATGTCCTCAGAAAATCAGCTATATCTCCATAACTAAGCAAAATCCGTCGACAACATATATAATATTCTGATTGCTGAGAATCCGCTGAATATGATGGTAACAAGAAATTATAGGGTTACTGGGCAAACTTGAGGGTTCGGGTAGTTTGAAGTTGGTACTCGTGATATTCCAATAGAACTATATCATTGATCACGCTTAAGTGATCAAATGTGCAGAGATTGGCGGTGTTATAGGATGACTGAAGCAGTTTGATATGTCCTCAGAAAATCAGCTATATCTCCATAACTAAGCAAAATCCGTCGACAACATATATAATATTCTGATTGCTGAGAATCCGCTGAATATGATGGTAACAAGAAATTATAGGGTTACTGGGCAAACTTGAGGGTTCGGGTAGTTTGAAGTTGGTACTCGTGATATTCCAATAGAACTATATCATTGATCACGCTTAAGTGATCAAATGTGCAGAGATTGGCGGTGTTATAGGATGACTGAAGCAGTTTGATATGTCCTCAGAAAATCAGCTATATCTCCATAACTAAGCAAAATCCGTCGACAACATATATAATATTCTGATTGCTGAGAATCCGCTGAATGTGATGGTAACAAGAAATTATAGGGTTACTGGGCAAACTTGAGGGTTCGGGTAGTTTGAAGTTGGTACTCGTGATATTCCAATAGAACTATATCATTGATCACGCTTAAGTGATCAAATGTGCAGAGATTGGCGGTGTTATAGGATGACTGAAGCAGTTTGATATGTCCTCAGAAAATCAGCTATATCTCCTTAACTAAGCAAAATCCGTCGACAACATATATAATATTCTGATTGCTGAGAATCCGCTGAATGTGATGGTAACAAGAAATTATAGGGTTACTGGGCAAACTTGAGGGTTCGGGTAGTTTGAAGTTGGTACTCGTGATATTCCAATAGAACTATATCATTGATCACGCTTAAGTGATCAAATGTGCAGAGATTGGCGGTGTTATAGGATGACTGAAGCAGTTTGATATGTCCTCAGAAAATCAGCTATATCTCCATAACTAAGCAAAATCCGTCGACAACATATATAATATTCTGATTGCTGAGAATCCGCTGAATGTGATGGTAACAAGAAATTATAGGGTTACTGGGCAAACTTGAGGGTTCGGGTAGTTTGAAGTTGGTACTCGTGATATTCCAATAGAACTATATCATTGATCACGCTTAAGTGATCAAATGTGCAGAGATTGGCGGTGTTATAGGATGACTGAAGCAGTTTGATATGTCCTCAGAAAATCAGCTATATCTCCATAACTAAGCAAAATCCGTCGACAACATATATAATATTCTGATTGCTGAGAATCCGCTGAATATGATGGTAACAAGAAATTATAGGGTTACTGGGCAAACTTGAGGGTTCGGGTAGTTTGAAGTTGGTACTCGTGATATTCCAATAGAACTATATCATTGATCACGCTTAAGTGATCAAATGTGCAGAGATTGGCGGTGTTATAGGATGACTGAAGCAGTTTGATATGTCCTCAGAAAATCAGCTATATCTCCATAACTAAGCAAAATCCGTCGACAACATATATAATATTCTGATTGCTGAGAATCCGCTGAATGTGATGGTAACAAGAAATTATAGGGTTACTGGGCAAACTTGAGGGTTCGGGTAGTTTGAAGTTGGTACTCGTGATATTCCAATAGAACTATATCATTGATCACGCTTAAGTGATCAAATGTGCAGAGATTGGCGGTGTTATAGGATGACTGAAGCAGTTTGATATGTCCTCAGAAAATCAGCTATATCTCCTTAACTAAGCAAAATCCGTCGACAACATATATAATATTCTGATTGCTGAGAATCCGCTGAATGTGATGGTAACAAGAAATTATAGGGTTACTGGGCAAACTTGAGGGTTCGGGTAGTTTGAAGTTGGTACTCGTGATATTCCAATAGAACTATATCATTGATCACGCTTAAGTGATCAAATGTGCAGAGATTGGCGGTGTTATAGGATGACTGAAGCAGTTTGATATGTCCTCAGAAAATCAGCTATATCTCCATAACTAAGCAAAATCCGTCGACAACATATATAATATTCTGATTGCTGAGAATCCGCTGAATGTGATGGTAACAAGAAATTATAGGGTTACTGGGCAAACTTGAGGGTTCGGGTAGTTTGAAGTTGGTACTCGTGATATTCCAATAGAACTATATCATTGATCACGCTTAAGTGATCAAATGTGCAGAGATTGGCGGTGTTATAGGATGACTGAAGCAGTTTGATATGTCCTCAGAAAATCAGCTATATCTCCTTAACTAAGCAAAATCCGTCGACAACATATATAATATTCTGATTGCTGAGAATCCGCTGAATGTGATGGTAACAAGAAATTATAGGGTTACTGGGCAAACTTGAGGGTTCGGGTAGTTTGAAGTTGGTACTCGTGATATTCCAATAGAACTATATCATTGATCACGCTTAAGTGATCAAATGTGCAGAGATTGGCGGTGTTATAGGATGACTGAAGCAGTTTGATATGTCCTCAGAAAATCAGCTATATCTCCTTAACTAAGCAAAATCCGTCGACAACATATATAATATTCTGATTGCTGAGAATCCGCTGAATGTGATGGTAACAAGAAATTATAGGGTTACTGGGCAAACTTGAGGGTTCGGGTAGTTTGAAGTTGGTACTCGTGATATTCCAATAGAACTATATCATTGATCACGCTTAAGTGATCAAATGTGCAGAGATTGGCGGTGTTATAGGATGACTGAAGCAGTTTGATATGTCCTCAGAAAATCAGCTATATCTCCTTAACTAAGCAAAATCCGTCGACAACATATATAATATTCTGATTGCTGAGAATCCGCTGAATGTGATGGTAACAAGAAATTATAGGGTTACTGGGCAAACTTGAGGGTTCGGGTAGTTTGAAGTTGGTACTCGTGATATTCCAATAGAACTATATCATTGATCACGCTTAAGTGATCAAATGTGCAGAGATTGGCGGTGTTATAGGATGACTGAAGCAGTTTGATATGTCCTCAGAAAATCAGCTATATCTCCTTAACTAAGCAAAATCCGTCGACAACATATATAATATTCTGATTGCTGAGAATCCGCTGAATGCGATGGTAACAAGAAATTATAGGGTTACTGGGCAAACTTGAGGGTACGGGTAGTTTGAAGTTGGTACTCGTGATATTCCAATAGAACTATATCATTGATAACGCTTAAGTGATCAAATGTGCAGAGATTGGCGGTGTTATAGGATGACTGAAGCAGTTTGATATGTCCTCAGAAAATCAGCTATATCTGCTTAACTAAGCAAAATCCGTCGACAACATGTGTAATACTCTGAATGCTGAGAATCTGCTGAATGCAATGATAATAAGATATTATAGGGTTGCTGGGCAAACCTGAGGGTACGGGCAGTTTTAATAGTGTGCTCTTGATATTCCTATTGTCATATACACTTGTGAATCATCACTACTAATTACAGTGGTTTCATTGCTTTTATTTTATTATTTCCTTGCTATCCCTGCTGCTGTATTATCGTAAACGCGTTATTGTCTGTATCAGTTGGTTTATGGGCACTCACAATCGAATGCCGGTGGAAACATTTGAGGTAAGTGTTTATAAAATCTGAGTATACCAAAGCGCTATCACAATTATTGTTCAGTTCAAACAATCACGCGATTCACCCGAGAACGTTCCTTCCAAATTGAACTCGCCAGCTTTGAAGATTCTCTTGGGTTGTTCACCTTCCGAGACGTAGTCTTTCGGAATCTTGATCGAGAACTTCTTCAGGCACGGCTGAAATCATGTCACCTTATCAAGAATGCTGATCATCGATCTAGTTACAAAGGTTCTTGAATCAACATTTACGTTTAGAACGTATCTCATTGTGAGTGAAACCCAAATTAATGAAAATACAAATACGAATTTGGAACAGAATTCTTTCCGACTTCAGAGCATATCAAAGACCCTCGTTTGCTTCTTCGACCGCATTGTAATTCAAACTTTTAGCGACTGTTGAAAACGACTGAGATGATTTGATGGTCTTCATGACATTTCACCAGTGCATTTCAAGCTAACTATTATAAGTCTATTTCAGTTTGACCAATTTTGAACTAAGTCTAGTTCAGTGGTTCTTCACGTTCGGGTGCTCCATTACTCCTTTTGACGATCGAGCAGGCTGCTGTTACCCCTTGACACAAGAAGTTACTAGTCCTACCTACAACGTCAGGAGCAAACTTTTTCCCGTTTGTTTCTAACATTCTGATTGTTAATGAGATCGATTTTGATTGCATGAAAAGCTATTGTCTGTGAGACGCTTACTTCAAACTAATTCAGATGGATTCTCATTCTTTTCAGACGTGTTGTATTCGCTCTCATAGCTATCACATGCGAATACCGTTCTCTTCATGACTTTTTCTCATTCACTTCGTTTCATTTCACTTCACAGTTCAAATCAATTTCTCATTCAATAGCATATACTATTTACTGGGTGAGTTGACGAGTGTTGACGGCCGAAATCAACAATGTAGCAATCGAATGTTATTAGTCAACAACACTCGGCAGTCAAATGATCAGTTATAGAGTGCAACTGATAGAATGAGAATATGACTTTGATTATTCAGCGAAATGAATGAGAAAATGGCAGAAGAGAATAGTTTTGGTGATAAAAGTTATGAGAGCGATTGCAACAGCAAGAAAAAGAATGAAAAACCCGTTAAAACAAGCGAAAGCCCTGTTAGGCTGGGACGAGCCAATGATATTCATATGTGAATATCGTTGGCTTCACAATGACACCAACGTATGACATCAGATGAGAATGTCTTCGATTTGGGATAATTAATCAAGTGCACATACGAGGCAAGCACTTCACTTACAATAGTCTCGTCATTGCAGTCATGATAGACGTTCAGTTTGGGGTCAATGCTCGTGATCTCGGTTTCGTGACCTTTCAGTAAGAAATGACCGTTCGCATCAGTGATGCCCTCATCCATCAGATCGTCCAATGTGGCTGAAATCAAGATGATTCCAAAAATTATTTTTGGAGTGAACGGAGAAAAATCCAATGAGGCTGATCTGGAAACTGATCTAGTTCAGCAGAGGCTGATAAGCGGTTTCAAAAGAAGTTTCTCTGTACCTCTTCAGCTGAATTTTCTTTCACACGTTACATTTGAACTAAAACACGTAGCTTAGGTTCACTGCGAGGTCGTGTATCCGACTTTGAGCTATGAGAGCAGTTTCACGTCTGATGACAGGCAGATCACTGCACTGGGTGGACATTTTCGTTTAGAAGAAGATTATGTGAGAACTGCTGAGTAGTAAAGTAATGAAAATCCTATAGCTTTGCATACAATCGTGTTCATATGGCATTCATATCAACGGAAGTTACAACAGAAAACCGATGTGATACTCATTATGTAGTGCTCTTATAGTGGGCTTCTCTTGCTGCTTACTTTCTCTTCATTCGTATGGGCGAGAATTCGCTCAGGCGAATGAATGGGCACCATGGCTATGATATGAAGATATAAGGATTGAAACTGAACCAACTCAGCTCAATAAACCAGAATTTGAGATGTTTTCAGGTCTTTTTACTTTGGAGGGTATGATCTGTTGCAAAGAAAAGTAGATGTGAAGCAACAAATCCGAAAAGAACAACCTGTATCAGCGTCGTACAGCTTCACTTTAACACCGACGGCTGGTTTGCCCTTGCATTTCAGGATGCCTTCAACGCCAGCACTTTGCAACGTACCAAGTCTCAATGATGGCAAGGCATCAGTGCAAAAAGGTAGAACAAGAAGTACCAAAATCCAGATGCCGTTCATCTGAAACCAAGCCGACGAATTATTTCTGTTCAATGGAAACCACTAGAATATCCGAGTCTCGGGTATCCACTTCTATTGAGATTTGATAAATGATCAATTGACAACAAAATAATCCTTAAAATCAGATATTACGAGACTTTCAGCAATCAATATCTGAATCAATACGAATTATTCACACTGAACGAAAAATTTTGAAGTGAAATAAAGATGAAAATTTGAGACAACAGTTCCATCACTTCGACGTTACCTTTATAACAAAAGTCATTGAACTGAACAAAGTCATAAGGAAAGTGTTATTTACCTGTTGTCATGGAAAAACCAATTGATGAAATACTGGTTCTGTGAGGAGTCATTCGCCGGAGTCATTAACCGAGACCAACTAAATATGACATCAATTTACATCGATCCCATTTATCAATTTCACTTTCATTTCATCAGTTTCATCATAAAATTCCTCTCAAAACCAGTTACTCACAATAAGCGACAGTCATTTTGAAGTTATTATGTGAATTGACAGCGTTATGGTGCTTCTCTCCTCAAACTATGCGAAATTGTTTACATCGAGTTTCCTCAACGTTTGGTATAAATAACAAATGGTAATTTGAAATCGTTGAACGTGCCGCCGCAAATATTTGTTCGATCAACGCAGTCAACAACACATCGATGCTTAGCAACGTTTTTTGGAGAATCACACACAATTCAGTAAATGAATAGCGCTAATGCAATAAGATGAATACGTAATGTTAGGAACAAGTCTCTCGCATAACTAATGATAACGATGAGACTTATCCACATAAATGTTAATGTCAACTTCAAGCAGTTTCAATAAGATAGTGTTTAAGCAGCGAGTTTTCTATGAGAACCGAATCAGCGCTATCATAACCTCTTGACCGCGATGATCATATTGGACTAGTAATGATTCCATTCCTGTTCCATTCCAAGGAGCTGAAGCTGAACAGAACAGTTCAAAAAAGGATACAAAGAATAGAATGGAACAGAAAGCTTGAAGAGTGGAACAGAATAGAACCCAACGGTCTACTTTTTTAGACTTCCGCTGACTCGCCACCTTTCTGGTGCAAGGTAGCGCTTATTTTTCGCAACATTAGGATATTTCAAATTCATATTTGTCTGTAACACTAATAAATGAAAAACTGAAACTTATCCTACTCGTAATCATCTTAACAGGTCGAAGTTGAATACTAAATCATGCCTCAAATACTTGCTATAAGTGTACCACTAGCATTCCGTTTGAGCTCACGATTAGTAAACTATATGGTTTTGAATAGGTTACATGACTGTGCCTAGCAAAGGATATGAATGATGTTCATTCGCATAATTGCATGAGCAATAAAGTTGCTTGCAAATGATTACATTGTGGCAAATATACTAATCTAACTGCTGGTTTACAGGGAAGAAAGGTCGGAAAAAAGAAAAAAAAATCAGATTATATACACTATCATGCATTGAGAGCGATATCAAGCGATTCAATCGTATCTGAATCAATCGAATGGGATTAAATAGGATTAAACGGGTGAACTTTTGACTGGTTAATGGCATATGGGTTTTTTTCCATTAACCGCAAGTTAGATTCATGGTTAATACCGTTAAACTAAACTTCAGTTTTATGTGCAATTTGCTTGCACATTCATTGGAACGTGCTTGTTCGCATGTGCTCATGTAGGTGGCTGATAGCTGTGTGTGTTGTGTCAGATTGTATGATAACTTTATCTTATCGCCTACAAGCTATCAGCTTATGATGCAGTTAGCTAGGTGAACGTTTAGAAACGTTTGCTTTCGCAAATCATACTTCGCTTTGTTTTTTTTCCAGTGTATCGCTATAGCATGCTCTATGGGTGTAAACGTATCCACTGTATATATAAATTCCGCACGCTGAACAGTTATTCATGATTCGCATTATTTTTTGTTAAGGAACGAACAAACTGATAGGCATTGATGGTTTCAGTTTTGTATGATAGATATGAGCGATCAAATACAATTCATCACGAGTTTATGCATTGAGCTTGCGATTTTTTGATTGTGCCTCTACTTGGAACTGTTAGAAAACCGCATATCTTAATGAATTTCTATGAAAGAGATGAAAATTTTATGACCGGCAATTTTGTTTCGCAGTAGAAAACTACGATCAGAACCAAATCCCACTACTCAAGTAATTAAATTCAAATGTCTGGAGAGCGATTTAGATATAATTCAGTTTTAACAACTAATTGTGCAGAAACGATTTTGCTCATCGTATTGAAATCTCCCTTAACGATTATGTGGATAAGTGCGTTTTATATAGTCGTCTGGAACGAGTTTTCATAACCAATCGTGAATATTGGTTTGATTTTAGGGATTCAGATCCGTTGATGCTGAGTGATTCTTCATTGCATTGACGAGATGTGTTCTTAACAGGAGCGTGTGATGAACACTCGGAGTTTTTATCACTGAGACAAGCGATATTCGTTCATTGATTAGCTTTTATCATGTGCTACGTAACCGAGAAAGGGCGACGGTTTAGCATACACGTGCAATAATTGTCAACGTAACGCTGTTCAGCCTTGTCCATCACTCCATTTGATCACTTGATTGTTTGCCCTTTGATCAATCCGTTTTGTTTGGTTTATTGCTTTTTAGTTTATTCCGGTAAGGTTTTTAATATTTCCAATGCTTCTACGTGCGCCTTACCTGTAATCCAAATATTACTGGATGCAGACGTGTTCCTTGTATTCGTTAATTTCTATCGAATTGTTCTATTGGTTAAGATTGTCTCACAGAAGTTGACATTTACCCGATCGAACTTCGTGTATCCTACTGACTGCAAGCAAATTCACGTATTTGTGTTTTAAGGATTTTGACTGGTGTAATAAACATTCACATAAATTAGTAATGGTCAACGCGTCGGTAGCTGGTGATGGGAAGGATAAACAGGAGGAGGTAGATATATATCGTTTCTTTGTTTATTTATAGTCGATTCAGGATTTTATCCGGCTGAAAGAAGGATGCACTGATTTTCTGTTATGGAATCAATTTATCACAATAACGAAACGCTTTAGCGCTCACTCATCCATGCTTGTCATTGCCGTGATGTGAACTGTCGTCATGGGTCGTGCCATGAGATGAAACGAAAGCTACAACATTCGAGAGTGTGCTTGAAACGTCAGAGTGCAAGTTGTCCCGCATGCAAACAACTCACTGAATTGTGTCGTTATCACGCTAAACGCTGCAGCGATACTGCCTGTGAGGTAGTTTTTCAGTAGATGCACATTTTCGTCCATTCTATATCTCAGATGATGGTTAGGCAAATGTGGTTGATTGAATTCGTCGTAAATTTAAAATGGACTGATTTAGTAATCGCTTTCAGGTGCCATTCTGTTTAAATAATCGTCAAAATTTGCAAGGACAACAACGGTCACAGAGTCTGAGTGCGGATAATCCCATGGATATCTTATCCGCTGCCGATTGTGGCGGAGATGCTCCCGGTACGGTTCCTGAAAGTGGCGGCGTGAGTTCAGTTCACCAACACATGGAAATGTCCTAGTCGCTGGATGGTATGATGGGTACGGTACTTGAATCAATAGAATGGAAACGAATAAATTGAGATCGGTGAACTTTTGACTGCTTAGTGGCATATGAGGGCTTCTTTCTGAGAATTCAGCAGAGCGATTGCAATTTTTGAAGGAGAACTGGAAAGTACCGATTAGCAATAGGGATTATCGGCTTTATTCTGCTGAGTAGCGTCTCAGCGAAAGATTTTCGCCACTTTTTTTCCGTCAGGACACTTTGGCGAGAAATTTCGTTACTAATTGGGCACTGATAGCGATGGCGAATTGTTTTTTGCGGATTACGAATATTTTCACGAGTTAGCCGATCTACTTTTTCAGTAGCGTACCCATCACTGATTATTATTATTGCTATTATTATCATTATCATTATTACTATTACTACACAGTACAATTGAGCCAGTCTAATGTTCAAGCTACTGTATTCTATGTTAGTGTGTTGCGGAGATCAGGGGAATTCGGAGATCCCGTCCTCAATTTCCTCATTCCCTACCTTTTTCGAGCCAACAACACTTCCACGTCCACGATTTATCCCGTCCCAAACTTTTTTCAGTCCTCGCAACACACTAGCGGAAAAAATTCTATACTGATGTGTTGCGGGGATTGGGGATTTCGGGGACCCTGTCCCCGATCCCTTGTTCCAGACTTTTTATCCATCCTCGCAATATACTATTCTACATTTTACTAATTGAAAGCCACTGGCTGTTGGGTGTTAGATGGGTGTATTTGCGGTCGGTATGCGTCGAGAGCTTTGCGAACGTATGTTGGCGTTAGTGTAGTGGACCACTCCCTCCGGGCGTGGAACCTGGCACTCACTGAAGCATTACCACTAATGTAATGTCAGTAATCCAATTGTATGATAATCTTCAATGCATTGAATTCGAAATTTATTCAATTGAGTGGTTCGGTTGAAGGTTTATAATGCTAATAAATATTCATAAATAATCTCGTTACGATATATTTGTTGAATCATAGATTTCTGTCCCAGTTAGTGATGTTTCTATTCCACAGAACGGTTCGAAAATAAATCCAGGTTTGAAAAGTCGAGTTCGCGGGAATAGATCAGAGCAGTATGAGAGCGGAATGAAATAGATCAAAATGGTTCTAAAAAGGGACGTGCAGAATGGAATAGAACAGAATAGAACATTTCGCTAAAAGTGTCGAATAGAAACATTCCTAACTGGGACACAAATTTCGAACTAATGTTGTCTTACGTGGAATCACCGAAGCACATCAAGTATCGTCTACTTGAAACTATGCAGGATAATGATACCGCCAATAAGTCCCACCGATCAATCAAATCCCCCCTCCCCCCCTGATCAAATGAACACTATAAGAATTATTGATAAGTGAATTAGACGATAGAAAACAATTGAAAACGAAAACAATTTGTGGAATTCGAAGTGACAAGCAATGAAATTTGCAATTGAGAAAATCAATCAGAGTGCACTGCTGTGTTCGGTTGGGCAAATCAAATTACTTCACTTCACCCAAGGACATTCACATCTTTTCGATGAAACGGTGGTGGCGATTGAGTTCATTGAATTGACAATAATAAAGACAACAGTTATGATCGAAACTGCAGGCAACCTGAACGAACACTGACAATACTAGCAACATCACAAGCCGTTGATATCAGTAATGTCGAGAGTGAGACGAGGTTCAGCAAAAAGCTTGAGCATCAAATAGTGATAGAGCTTGAAAAAAAATTGATGAATTAAAAAAGACTCCTTTCAAATTGTGCGACAGGTCGCATGAGAGCATTTCATAATCATTGATCTATAGAGTGAACCACAATCAAAATCGATACAATGAAGGACAAAGTGGGAGTTCGAAGGGATATACTTAATGATTTTAGAGATCCTCCTTTGGTAATGAAAAATTGCACGAATGTCTTAGTTCGAATGGGAAGCTCAATGGACCGCGTGTAAGCGAACGTTATTCCAAGGAATCATAATTTCGAGCTGGTCAAAATAATCTTTATTTCGAGTTTCGTTCTGATTGTTCTCAAGTACGACTTCGTTTCACAGCTCAACTGCAAATATATTTCTTCTCAACGGAACGTCATTGAACGTCAATAGAAAAGATGATCATTTGTTTGACGCTTTACATTATTGAAGGGATATAAATATATATTGTCAGACACAACCGAACAACTTTTACGATGCTTCAGACAATGCATATTAACATTCGTTTTTCGAATTTTTTCTTCAAGACTTCTTGTCAGCAGCCTTTCAAATCATTCCTACTGTCGAGAGTGATTTGAAATGTTGTAAAAATCACTGAAAGAATTGCTTTCGATCATGGAATGTTGCAATTCGCACGTGCTCATGTGTGATTTGAAGTGATCGCAAACATTCCACTCCTTCCCAATTTCTTTCATCTCTGCACGTTTCCTTCACAAACACTCACAATTCCTTCGAGAGTTTCGGCCACCTTTCAGTTCTAACTCTGATTGGTGTATTTCAACATCGATAAGTTGTTGTTGGTTGAACTTGTAACTAACCGTGCTTATCGAAACAGTAAATTGTTTTCCTCGAGACTATGTGGTCTGATCAGTTTGTCCACATTCATCTAGTATCATTTCTATGTATTCAACTTTTCGTGGCAGTACGGTTCTTCTGCTCCAGTTATGCGTGTATGAAGTGCTGTTTTTTGCCATTTTTTTCCTTGCTTTGAACAGTCGAAGAAATTTATGTCTCAACAATTCGAGCGTAGGAAGTCATAATATGAACTGTTTGAAGTTTAAAGTTTTTCTTCGATTGCAAACTTATTGAAAATTCATTCCTGAAACTCTATGGAAGCAGTGGGAATTTCGAGTTTTATAAATGCTGATCGCGATGGTTACTCACAATCAGGAATTCTTCCATGCGTAAGTTATCGCAATAAATATCTACTTGATGCTTAAATAAAGCACAATTTGTAATCTGAGATATATTACATCGACCAGATGTATGCATTTCTCTGATATCACTCCGACTGCAACTGCAGAGGAATCTGCATCCGGAACGAAACCGTCATGTCGGTCTCAGCTCCGGCTACTCAATGTTGTAAGATATTTATTGGCTCCGGAACTTAGGCATTGTAGCGCAGGAATATTTAGTCTCGTTGGTTTTGAACTATTCGACTGAATTGATCATCTTTAAAGATATGTTCATAGTCTTCCTACAACATAAGGATTGAAGGAGAAAACAGACCACCTCAGAGCTTTTTATACCATTGATAGCTTCCTCATATATGCTCTATATCGATGGCTCTCACGCTCGGGTGCTCCATTACCACTTTTGATGATCTGGCAGGCCGCAGTTACCCCCACTCCCTCCCAGACAACTCTAAATTACCGAAAACGGGTAATTTCACATCCAATGAGAATCACTGTCATAGACCGTTGTGTTGCTCATTATTGTAATTGATTATGATTGCATGAAAAGCTGTTGTCTGTGACATGCTCATTTCAAGCTGTTTTAGATGGATTCTTATTCTTTTCAGACGTGTTGTATTCGCTCTCATAGCTATCACATGCGAATATCGTTCTCTTCATGACTTTTTATCATTCACTTCGTCTCATTTTATTTCACAATTCGAATCAACATCTTATTCTGTAGCATATACTATTTACTGGATGCGTTGACGAGTGTTGACAGTCGAAGTCAACAACACAGCAATCAAATTGAATTGTTCAACAGTTAAACGATCAATCATAGAGTGTATTTGATAGAATGAGAATTTGACTTTAACTGTTAAGTGAAATGAATGAGAATTTAGCAGAAGAGAACACTTCTGGTGATAAAAGTCATGAGAGCGATTGCAACAGCAAGGAAAAGAATGAAAAACCTGTTAAAACAACTGAAAATCCTCTTAGGCCCAGACGAGCTAAAGATACTCAGAAAATCGGAGAATGAAGAATTTACCCAAGTTAAAAAGCACCTTTATGATGGCGTTCAATCGAAACGTAGCAACTGTATGAAATACTAATTTCCCAATCCCCTCCATTACCCCTTGACACCTCCAAATTGCCCAAAATGGGTAATTTCACTTGCTATGAGAACCACTGCTCTTTATCGTTTGCAGGTCGGATTATTCTGCGAAGATGCGAAGCAATTTGTATTCGACGTGTGAAATATCATACGCTATTGAATTTTCAGCACTTTGAACGAATTGAATGTGATGGTTATTGGTCTCATTGTAGGTACTTTGGGAAGTGGATGAAGAACAGCTGACACTCCAAAATTTTGCTCTCATCAGCGAATTTTTCATCCTCACAATGAGCACATTGTAGTGCTGACTAGTTTGAAGAATACTTGACTCTCAGTTATCGATGGTTACATTATCGATGATTTCTTATTGGAAACCATTCTCAAATATTATTTTCCAAAGAATTCGTATTGTTAGGAAAAATTCTGTAAGATATTACCCTTTTAACAAGTCAAAAACTAAAATTTCCAAAAATTGATCGATCAAAATAAATTGCGAGCAAATGTGAGAATGTTATGCGAGTGGTCATAATGACTTGATGTAATTACTTCATTTGAGCATGGTGTTTGCTTGAAGGCACTGCAGAAAATGAATTGGCAGTTGCTAGCGATTTCATGCTGTTAAGGCACCTTAGCTTTGAATTCACACAATTTTGAACTAGAGAAAGCAACTGGTAGTTCTGTAAAGCATCTCATGTTCAGTTCTAACATTTAAAAAACAAGAACAGCTCGGAAGTGCCTTCTGCTCAGCGCTATTTCGATCGCTCAGCAGTCAGCATTTTTCGTTGAAAGGTGTTACGTGCGATTTTGTATATCTATCATTATCACATTATAACCTAATTATAATGATTAATTGCATTTCATGCGCATATAAGTCATCCATGTTCCATGTTTGGCTTATGAATGGCGGCGTTCTCAATATGCTCGTCGTCCATATTTTAGCATGTTAACTTCAAGGACACGATTGGCACAATTCTATGGATATATACACATACGTAGTATTTCATTCATGCTGCCGGCCAGTTGGTGGTGTGCTTGTTATTAATATGCATTCGCTCATTGAATCATGCATGCATTCCATTCATGTGTTCATGCATTTATCGATCACATTCTCACCCAATTGCATGATTCGACTGATTGATTGCATGATGCCTTACAGACTTGCTATGCCGCATAACTTGAAATGATTTCATTTGCACTCTTCGTATGCGCCCACATATTGTTTTTCTAATTTTGATCAAATTGTCTGCGTTCAGGGTTTCCATTCGCTCGTATTCCACTGAATTCATGTGTTTGTCTGTACGCATTTTGGTGATATTGAAGGACATAGTGCTTATTTACATAACTGCTCTGTACACATAATCAGGTTGTAAATGTCAGTTTCAATATTGAGCGTTGTTCATAGTTATCCTTATCGTTAGTTGTATCTCATCGAATTAGCTTCTTTTCTAAACTGTTACCATTCACTCAGAGCTAGCAGATCTCACAATATCACGCACATCTCTGTTATCTGTTAGCAGCTCGTTGTCAGCTATTTAGCTGCTGTGCTAGTGCTTAGGGGAACTAATGATGCTTAGTACCAAAAAATAAAACACACAACAAGTGTAGCCGGCCGGCTTAATCCATTCGAACAACAAATGCTATATCGCGCTCATTACTTTTGCTTGCACACACGTTCCGCGGCTTTCGTTCTCTTTATATCTTCTTGCCTGAGCGACTCTGTGATAGCTCAATAGCAATTTACATGTACTTTGTGTTTTCATAAGCTTTTACGTCGTCGTCGTTCGCTCCACGAAGATATCATCTGTTTGTGATATCCTAATGTTTGGCTGTCATGAATCGCCGCTCATTTCTTTGATTATGAGTTCATCATATAGGCAGCATAGAGAGACCTTCGTTGGGCTATCTGTCTTATTCTATCGTTTCTGATGCTATCATTTCAAAAATATGCTTTAGTTTCAGTCTATCCCTTCATGAATTGTACTTTATCAGCGTACACAATTCAGCTCCACCAGACTGTTTTCATGACATCTGTTTTTCATAACATTGTTGTACAATTCATAGCACAGGGTTTACAGCACTCCTTCCATTCGTCACTACAATTTCACTATTCATTTAATGATATTTGGCAGTTGTTTTAGCAATTCCATGATCGCAATTCGCTCAATCAATTTTTCATCCTCCTCCATCGTTGCACACAAAAACATCACTTCCATTCTCTCAAATGCTCATCTTTCTTGAAAACACCGTTAAGCAAATACAGTCAAACACCTTCATGAAGTGTAACATTTGATGAGCCAGTACAAATACGTTGAAAACGATACAATTTTAAGCGAATTTTTCGTGATACAACGAAATACTTCTTGATTCACTCAAGTGTTTCCTTTCTGTTTTTTTTTCCTTTCGAAAACGTTTCTATGTCGGATTAAAAGCCTCTCTGCTGACTCATTACGAATTTTTCTTTAGATGGATTTGCACCGCACGTCTATTTTCGTCTCAAACGATTACTTTTTCTGACGAAAAATACGAGACACTCCTCAATTTTCTAAACAGACGAACTGCAGTTAAAAGCAATCGCTCGTCATGGTTGAATTGCACAGTTCCTTTAAGATTTTTTTCAAGAAACTAAAATGCGTTGTGTGAATCGCAGTGATTGTTGCCGTAATGTGACTAGCCGAATGATAAATGATAATAGCTATGGAGCTGATAATAAAGATAACGTCTGAGTGTGGTTATTGATATCATTGTTCGATAACGTTGATGCCTATGTATCGATTGTGTCTTTCGTTGAATGTAAGCACATTTATTGTCCGACTGTTGTGCTTGAATCATTTTTGCTAGAAGTTTTTGCATTAGCAATTTTACAAGAAACGATGTGAATTATATCGGTAACAATGTGACCGGTAAGATGATAAAGGAACGTCTAGAGTTTATTGCCTGAGTGATGCTTTCTGAATGCAACGAATCATTTAGTTTGTTCTGGTTTGTGTTCACAACGAAGTGCTCGAGGTATTTTTTTTTTTGAAGTAATTTCTGCACAAAAGGTGATTAGGAATTTCAGTTCTCCTTCAAAATCTTGCAATTGCTGAGCACATATAGGATTATTAGGGTGATTCCACCCTTAAATTTCATATCATTCTGAATCATTAGATTGGTCGAATTCAAATTTTCCGGGTGATTATTTGAGTTGTTTCAATTGGCTCATGAACAATGAGGGTGATTTAATTTGAGAATTTCCAATGATAATTGCCCTCATTTGAGTCCTTTACTACGGCTATTGCGTATTTTAATTTGCTCTCAATGATCATTATGATGAGTTATTATAATTCAGCTTATAGTTCTGATAGATGAGAGTTCTGCTAACGTCATATTCGTGTATTTGTGTACATTCAAATGTGTAGATAATGATAATAGAAGAAGCTGTTCACTTTAACTTATGTAAGCGAAATAGCTTATATTGATTATTTGCCATTGAATGCACATTCCTTCGCAATGGGTTTTGAAACGGCTTCTGTTCGAATGCTTTAATATGATAGTTTGACACGAGAGAAGAATGAAGACGATGATAGCGATATGGCAAGTAATTGTTTGAGAAGTTGTAGGTGGAAGGGAATGAAACGGAAAATGTGAAAAAAATCTAAAAGAAAAAATTGTTCAAACAAAGTTTCAGACATTCAAAGTTGATGTTCTTTCAAGATACACTGATTTCTTCATATATTTTGGTATGAGAGTTGAATGTGTTGTAATCTTTTTGAGATTACACACTGAGTGCTTTGCAAATAATCCCTTCTGCATGTGCATGAAGAATAATTCTTAAGTGATGAAGAATTGAAACATTCCGTTAGTGACGAATTGAAATGGGATGTTTGTTGGGTTTGGATTTTGAAGTAGCTTTCTTTTCCAGTAGATCTACTCCCAATGGGTATTGCTGATTTTGCTTAGCAACTCAGATTTCACAATCTTAATCCAATATCATGAACTTCTCAACATCTCCTATAAAGTTGCTTCAAACTTCTACATCTGTGAGGGATATCCTTTCGAATTGACTGACTTCTTGTTCTTTCCTGTTTCAACCACATGAATTCCTCGAAAGAGCACTAAGTAGACGATGCTTACGAGGGACTGTATGGATTCTGAACTGGTTTTATCAATCATGAGGGATCTAGAAGTTGACCAATTTATCTTTCCAGCTATTTTATCTTCTGTAGCCACCCACCGAGGATTTCCTTAAGCTGTTCTGTCCCTCTGCTTCATCCTTCCCATCTTTATCCAGTCATATCACCTTCTCAAAATCCACAACTGTCTGCGTTCATCGTTCGTTTGTAATCGCAGGCAATTACAGCAGGTCTTTTCTTTTTTTCGAGAGTTGCTGTGTTCATAAAACATTTTTGATGTCATCACTTTATTGATTTTGACAATTTGATCGGTGTGATTCAGTTGTGTTTATTCAAACGTTCGCTTGGTGCATGCATGCATCTCTTCTTGTTGTTACACTGAACTTTTATTGAAGAATTTGCGTGTATTTCATGATAGTAGTCATTTTTTGATATCATTATGTACCCATTAAATCACTACATAAATTTTTTGTCAGTAGTCCTTAATTTGTTCATATACTGGTTTGTACTATCGCAAGCTATAATTGCTAACAAATCAACGTGACGAATGTTAAATTCCCTTCATGTTCTGTTGCTTTCCACTAGTTTCATGTACTAACCATCGTTCAAAGCGTATATTCTATCGGTTTCGTCCTTCAGGTAAAGTTATGCATATACCGGAATATCATTTTCAAAACTGTATGCGATTCTGCGCGATACTATTCCCGATTTTGTTGTTGAGGGTACATGAGCACTAATATTTGCAAAAAATTTCTATGATGCTATATTACTAGGTGTTTCCTGATGATTCTATCATTAATACTTCGAAAAACCATTCGAGAGTAGAAGTACTCTTGCTGGAACGGAACATTTTATGTATCAAGAAGTTGTTGATGTTCATCGATGAGTACATTGTATGGTGCGGTGGATGTCCTACATTTGTTCTCATTCCATACGGTGAACAACATCTTGCACTGTCTGAGAGCAAAAGTGAACGGAAAGCAGACTCTTCAGCAACCATCATCAAATTTCTTTGCCTTGCAAGCCAGGAACAGCTGTGAATGCAGATAACTCACTGTTATCCGAGCAGAATTATTCTCAAGTCTATGTCATTGCTCAAGATTTATATTGTATGTTCGTAGTCGCACTCAACTTTCATTCATTTATGCTTTCATGATCACAACACAAAATTTGCACTAAGAATCGAATTTCACATCTCACATGTTTTTGTTCTCGAAAATGTATTGATACCGGAACATTGTTATGCCGAAGTTTCAATTTAAAACTTTCTTATTTATTCGAGCGAGTGAAGAATTTTAATGGCTTTTGATTGAGAGCAAACACTTTGCACTCATAAATGTTAGCAAGTCCTTTAGAACGACCGGATTGATTCGAAAAAAAACCAGATGTACTGCTTTGAGCTTCACAAACCATTCGAGCAAGTGCAAGCAGCTCAACGAAATGCTTCATTGAGCCGAGCTGCTTCCAACAACTTCAAACGATCATTTTGATAATGAAAGCGATTTCATGCGATAATTTTCTGCTTATGACTTTAATGAGGCTTCGTAAACTTAAAATAGTAGCAACGGATTGGTTTGGGAATAATTTCGTAAAGTTGTTGGTTGTAATGGTCGAGTACGATTGTGTGTCCTTTCTACGTGCGATTTTCAACTCGTTCGAATTGCAATACATTATGCGCCGTCACATACGATTGCCATTGAATGCTAACAGAGATAATTGTTGAAGAGGGACACAGGCATGCTTTCACGAGCACTTGCACCCGCAAAACGCTGCTTCTCGACAAGTCCGGCACTGCTTAGGATTGTGCCTGGTAGTTTAGTGGAACAAGAATGCGGATATCCAATCAAAGGCAAGAAAACCGTACTCAGTGATATCAAAAATGCCTTCAACGGTATCAGATCAGGTACGAGTCGTAGTAATTCACTTGTTTTAGTGGTTTATTCGATGTTGCATCAGTCACTGAAATAAATTTTGGGCCGTTTAGGTCATAAAATACTATGTTATGTCATGCTCGTAGAGATTAAGTTGATGTATGCTGATGCAGAACAGAGTCCTTGTGCTTGTGATATTGAGAAAGTCATATGAGTTGATCCCATTCAATTGTACTAATGCAATCGCTTGCTGGAGTCATCCTTATTACAACTGATATTGATATTTCGCATTTATGAATATGATTAGAACATTCGGTCACGAATAATAACCAGTGATTCTTCCAGCTAGATGAAGTTATTAATGAGATTGTTTGTGATGATTTTTATTTTTGCTTATTTTCATAGTTCAGGTGACAATATTTTCATTCACGGTATTGCGGCAACCCCTACACCGCTGTTATTCGGACTGTGCGATTATGCAAAAGCGAACGATCTTAAGGGTATAAAACTGCATCATTTACATTTGGAAGGACCAACGCCATGGACTGCTGAGGATATGAAACGTGTGTTTTCTTTTCATAGAGTTTTCTAACATTTCAGAATCCTATCGATATTCTCTCAGACAAATTCAGAACATTTACAAGTTCTCGTCATCATTCCATGTGCTTATGGAACACGAATGAATCGCATGAAGCTTGAAATCTAAAACTTTCGCTATCAGAAAGTTGCCCAATAAAGGGAATATTGGTAAACTTTTTGGTTCAATCATCAGATCAGAATAAAAACTGACAGATGATAAGATTTCGGTGTTTCAGATAGAATCCGTTCGAACTCCCTCTTCACTGGTGGTAACTTGCGTAAGGCAGTCAACGATGGTTAGTTCGAATCATTTAATGCTTTGCACCGTTTGAGCTGATTTTTCAAAGTTGAACTATGGATTTGTCAATCTCTCAACTGAATTCTGAATCTGCACCTTAGTAAATGAATAAGTTTTCAGGCACAGCTGATTTCAACTCGACATTCCTCCACGAAGTTCCACTTCTTTTCCGAACCGGTGCGATTAAACTTGACGCTGCGATTATTCATGTGAGCCTCTCTAATGGCTTAAGTCCTTAACACAACATTGATGATTGTTAAGAAATGCTTACAATTAGCTGTCAATTCATTTATATGCTGATGTTTCGTTAGCATTCATTGCGTTAGCTGGAACTGCTGCATGGCAGGGAATTGAATGATTTCCGGCCTTATGATAGCAATTTTATGATGGTTCTCGCACTCATGATAAATCGTGAGTGAGGTAGTAGTTTAGGTTTCTCCTCCAGACGAGAATGGTTTCTGTTCATTGGGTACCAGCGTTGACACGGCATGTGCTGCAGTAAAGCAAGCCAACCACATTATTGGTTCGTTGCTTACTTATCTCGTGATTATATCTCATTATCAATTAAATAACTGCTTGATGAGCGATTCCTTAAAAAATCATCTTCTCAGCTGTTCCATAAGTTCCAAATGAAGCAGCATTCATGTCCTTAAATATAGAGACTTCAGTATATGAGCTAGTACTGCTCGATCGTCTACAGCCTATAGGATCTGAATACAAACATCCACTTGAGGCGAAGCTTGAAACGATGATTTCAAAGTCATAACAAAAAACTTATCATTGGTGGTATGTATGTTAAACACGAGAAATTGCGTTCAATTTGGTACTTCTGAATCACTCTCATTGTTCCAGCAATGACCAACAAGCATATGCCACGAACATTCGGCGACTCAGTAATTCACCAGTCACACATCGATGTTATGATCGAGTTGAACGACCACCCTCTCCATGAACGACCAGTGGGTGGACCGGCCTCACCTGAGGAGATGAAAATTGGTAAAATTATCGCCGATAACTTGGTCGACAATGGTGCCACACTTCAGATGGGTGAGTGCTCAGTCACTTGAGTGCAATTCTGAAGTTTCAGGCTGAGAAATTTCATCAGGTGCACCCCAATGAACAACACTAAGCAATGCTTGGTCGAAACGACTGTTTCATGTGATCACAGATGTTCTGAATGAAATTTTGGTCACCTTCCGTATTCACTTATCACATTTGTCCCATTCGAAACATCGCATTCAATCTCAAACGAACTCACCAAATCAGAAGACGAATACACTGACGAGTGCACACTATTGGATTTACGAGTTGGAAATATTGAACTGATCGATTATTTACGCTGATCGCGAGTATATTCCTACTTCAGGTATTGGTGCTATCCCGGATGCAGCATTGGCTGCTATGGGTGATCATAAAGATTTGGGTATTCACACTGAGATGTTCTCGGATGGTGTGTTGGATTTGGTTGAATGTAACGCTATCACAAACGCCAAGAAGCCACTCCATCCGGGCAAGGTCAGTCGATGCAGTGTTTCAATGATGGGTGCGCTAAATTTCACGGATACTCGTGTTCATTGATGTACATTGAAGCTTATTTTTAACATTCCAGGAGTTGAATTCATGGCTGACTGTTTCTTCTGAATTGCTTTAATTATAGACTTTAAACTTCATTTTGAGCATTGTTGAATGGCGACGTCCTTCAAAGCTCTTTGAAAAAATCGTTTATATGATCTGGAGTTGCTTTAGATGGTTGTATCATTCGTTTATGGAACGAAGAAGCTGTATGATTTCTTGAACGATAACGTGAGTGTGATGTTCGGTGATGTGGCTTGGGTGAACGATCCAAGTATCGTTCGAACGATGCCCAAAATGACAGCAATCAATTCAGCTGTCGAAATCGATCTCACTGGACAGGGTCCGTTAGGGGTTTTCTCATCCATTCACCTGACATTACAGGGATTTTGTATGAACGATTAGCTGTTTCTGATTTACTTTAGAAATTGGAGTTCTTCCACTACTTAAGATTGAGACTAGGAACAAATTTTCTTGATAGTGTTTTGAGAGATTCGTAAGTACTAACGTTCATATCAGTTATATCGTGTTGTCCTAACCGTGCTACTGAAGCAAGATTTAAAATCCAGTTGATGGATTCTGTTATCATCGTGAACATTTCCCTAGTTTTATGCCAAATTCTCTGAAATCACAATATCAAATCAGTATGAAATAGGCAACTCTTATGGGATAGTAGTAATAAATCACGATAGATCATGCAGTAATGATGAATCGTTTTCAGTAGTTGCGGATTCGGTTGGTGAACGATTCCTTTCCGGTTTCGGCGGTCAGGTTGACTTCATTCGAGGCGCGGCGATCGGTGACGATGGCCTTGGTAAGCCAATCATCGCTCTGCCGGCAGCCACCAAGAAGGGAATCTCCAAGATTGTTCCATATATTAACCAGGTCAGTCAGCTGTTCGCTTCCTTCTCAACATTCTTAACAGCTATCTGCTTTTCTGATCAGAAAAATTGATCTTTCGTCACTATTCAAACCTTTTGGTCATCATTTGGAGTTGTATTTTAGGGTGCCGGTGTGGTGACTTCACGTGGTCATGTTCACTATGTGGTTACCGAATACGGTATTGCACAGTTGTGGGGCAAAAACATGCGTCAACGAGCCTATGAGTTGATCAAGATCGCACATCCAAACCATCGTGCTGAACTGGAAAAGGCCGCTTTCGAGAGACTGAAGGTTATGCCATCGGCTGATTAAGCTGAATGTGCTCAATGAAGAAAATAATACGGATCGATTGTTGTTGTTGTTATGATTGTTTGAATGATTTGAATGCAATAATTCAATAAATTTATTCGTTTTCGTCTCGTCTTCTTCTCGAACTCCATCCCCAGACTAGTTTACGCATGATATCACCCATTGAAAATCTTCGTTTGGCAACTGATTTTCTTAAGTTGGCAAAATTCTTGATCAGATATGTAGATAATTGATACAATTCTGGAGTTATTAGGCATATAAGGATTATCAGGCTCGTGTCTTTTGAATTGTTGGGGGTTGAAGTCATCTGTTCGGTAGATACAAGTAAATGAGTTGGCGTGCAACGACTATTAACTGGCTGGTTTTTTTCTTAAGTGTTCAATGAACTGCAAATTTTGGACCAACATAGCTAAATTTGACGATTTCAGTCCAAAATAGCTCAATTCCTCTTCATGTGATTCAGTCGATTCTTTCCTCTCAGTTATATTTTCATTACCAACCGTTAACGCTTCTTCCATTTCTTGGTCTTATGCTGTCGGTATTTCCTCATAGTTTATCCCGGTGTTTCGATACTATGTTTGGTCTCAATTTCTTATTTGCAGCCGGTTGATTATATTGCGAGCTTGTGTATATTCCAATTGGTTATGATAAACCCGGAATGATATTCCTCATTCTGTACTGCACATATGAATTGACCTGGAAATTTTTGAGTCCTTATCCTGGAATCGACTATACGAAATCGTGGAAATCTTTCAACTTCCCATGGCTACGTGCTTCCGTCTCTTCGTATTCCCTCTAAGTTAATCGAGAAACTTTATCCTGCTTGCTACTGAGCAAAGTTTTACCTCTAAGTCATTATGTGCCTCACATAAGCTGTGCTGCTATGAACGATAATTGTGATTTACATTCGAGTAGCGTGGAAGCGTTTTTATGATTTCTATCATCATAATATTGTTTTGTTTGCAAATATCAGCGTTTGTGATAAACTTAGAAACATTTTCTGCATTATAGTTCATGTCACTTCTTATCTTACTTCTTATCTGCAGTATAGTTTATGTCGTCACATTGAATCAATGCTGTTCGTCTTTAAAAATCTAATAATTCATATTTTGACTCATCAACATGAACGAATGGAATGTCACCTGTAGCTTTTAATAAATTTAGTGATAATTTCTCGACGTGTTGATCGAATACTGTTTTTCTTGTTTTCTGTGTGATTGTTCTGCCGAGTTCTTCCATTGATTCGTTTTAAAAGGAGTGAAAATAAAAACGATTCATCGCGATTCCTCAGTTGTGCCTACAACACCGCAACCTAATCTCATATCGAATAGTACAGTCTGAAGGGAAACTCCATAGCGAGTTCAAGGTTGATCACATATGCTAAGTATTAAAAATGTCTCATTTGCACCAGTGCATTTCTATTATGACGTTTTGCTTGGTGTCTTATCAATGGATTACGGAATATTGAGTGGTTCAATCAACATACGAAGATCACAACTGATCATTATGTTTACCACTAATGACACTCTACGGGAACGTCTGATCGTTATCATTTACGACTACAAAGGTTATTTGCTTACGAATACAAACTTATCTTATCATTGTACTCATTTTCGTCATTCCCTCCTTGTTGGGAGCTTGATTGGTCTGTTGTCCATTCGTTGTCAAAAACGCTGATGTATTGTTGCGGATTGATTGTAAAATCAAACACGACTTCGAAATTTTGGTGACATTCGAAGCTTTTTAATAGTTAAATCCAGTCTTTCGCAATCCATGTGACAGTGAATTGACACATGAATTTTGTGTGATTGCTGCTAATTCGCATTACTTCACCACGCCGATTGTAAATTTTGTCCATTATGCACATATAAATTTATCATGGTTCATTGATCTAACCCAGAACAGGTTTCCCTAATTAAGCGAAGGATTTTTTGAATACGTTAATTGTTTGTTTCATAGTTACGTTGTTACCTTGTTTCATAGTCTCACTTATAATACAATGACGGTCGTTACATCGAGTTGCAGGAAACGGAGGATGAGATCACTCTTGGGGACGTTGATCTTGTTATGTGGCTTCGGTTATGAGCATGGCTCATATGCGGCAAACATATTGGTCTATAGTCCTTCATATAGTCAAAGTCATTTGATTACAAATGCTCTCATGGCTGATATTCTGGCTGAGGAAGCAGGCCATAATGTGGTGAGTTTCCTATTCAATTGGTAATTATCAGTGGAACATTGTGAAAATTGCTTCTGAGATAAGAGTGACTGTTGTCACGTCTGTGAAACGATAGTTGTCAAATATCTCTACGATAGGTTCGAGGCTTACCTAAACATC
Source organism: Anisakis pegreffii (assembly GCA_035041965.1). NCBI lineage: Eukaryota > Metazoa > Nematoda > Chromadorea > Rhabditida > Anisakidae > Anisakis > Anisakis pegreffii. The sequence goes on along the minus strand of JAPYMA010000083.1, from coordinate 40,050 downwards.
AGATAGTTAATTAGCTTATGTTGATACCGAAATGGAATTACGCTTTGACGATCAGGCGATTGTATAGTTTCACTGCTATGAAATATTGACACATAAAACTGATCAATATCATCATTGCCAGCCCTATTCGACGTCAACTTGAAGAATTGCAGGTGATGTTCATCCCGGAATATCACGAGACCAATTTCAATGGTACTAAACATGCAAAAATTATCAGAATGTCTGGCATTTCGGATAGCTTCGACGAAAACATGAAGGATTTTAGTGCTGGCTTCATAAAAGATCATACGCTCAGCTTCAGATTGCGGAAGCTTTTCGAGGAGGCCACCAGTGAGCAGTGTGAAGGTTGGTTCACTTAGCTTTCCTCATTCGTGTCCAATTTTAATCGAATCGAAATTTGATCTCAAATTTGATCCCAAATGGAAAACGGCTTATTTTAGTAGCTCGATTGGGCCTTCATTACATGAAAGTGGAATTCGAGAAACTATGACAAATGCGTGAATCTGATTTAGAGTCCACCAATATAATGGATTCGTTAGAGTAACTGCACAGTCACCTTGAAGATTTCTCGAAATATATCTTCGTAATAGACCTAAATATTGTGAATGACCACTGACCAAGCTACCTATCTGATTCCTGTGATTCCGGTTGAATTTCTCTGCACCCTTCGTTTCTTTACTTCATGATTTTCCAGCAATTCTTCGACGTAAAAGCGAACTGGAGCAATTGCGTTCCTACAATTTTGACGTTGCATTCAGTGAGCAACTTGACCTGTGCGGAGTTGGCATTATCAGATATCTGGGAATCAAAAATCATATCTGGATATCGTCATCATCGATGATGGATGGTTTATCAGATACATTAGGTATTCTATGAAATTATGGTTGTGTCCTTACTCTTGCCATCAAATCCAAACCGTCGTATTATGTCCTTTATTGTCAGCTCTGCTGGAGGATTGTTGACTTCCTGTTTCCCATTTTCAGGAGTACCAATGCCCATTTCATACGTTCCATCGGTTGAAGAGAATGATCTCAGCACTGAAATGTCGTTCATGGAACGAGCACAAAACATGTATCTGTAAGTTATTCAATACAATCGTTGCTATTCAACAAACACGATCAATTCCTATTAATACCATGCCAACTTATGTTCATGAATATAGCCAATCATGAGCCCTCAAATCACGAATACGTAGCGATTGTAATTCTCTTGAGAAGCACTGTTAGAAATGAAAAGACACTGTCTGGAGCATGCTGCCCTCATGAAGCTAGTGAACCTCGTTTTCCTACTCCACCCTAAAAGAGAACAGCTCGAAACAATATCCAACTTTTCAAACACCTTCTTTTTCGCAGGTTTTTCCGCGTTTATTTCACAGATTTTTCAGGACAATGATAATCGACTTTTCCCGTAAGACATAATTGATCTTACAGGAGCTGAAAAGTTGGAAACTTCAAACGTAATACTTTCAGATGGATTGTGTCAATCGTACTGCACAGATATGGTGCTCATGTTTTGACCGGCAAATTTCGAGAGTTAGCCGATCCGAATTTTCCGAATGTTCGCGAGATTGCTGCTGAATCGGCGTTGTGCTTTGTGAGCAGTGATGAATTCTTGGATGTGGCGAGACCGATTCTGCACAAAACCATTTATATTGGCGGATTTGGTGTTCCGAACGATGCTCAACCACTAGATGAGGTAATTTTTTAGGTTACGCCGTTTTCAACCTGTTCTTTCCACCAAAACTGGGCGATTAAACGATATGAAAGTATTGAAAATCCTATCAAGCATCGTCGTTTTTGAGTGATCATTGAGGATTTATTATCGATCTAATGTGATCTTGTTAACGTTCAGCCATATCGATCAATGATGAGGAAAGGCAAAAAAGGAGTGATACTCGTTTCACTCGGCACTGTCGTGCCCTCATCAAAGCTTACTGACCAGATGCGAGAAGATTTTTTCAAATGTAATGTTTCACGATGAATTTCAAAATTTTTAAAATTTCAGCACGATTCGACAAGAAGTAATAAATTGTTTTTTACTGTTCAATTAAACTACCACTTCAAATGGTAGGCAAATTTGTAGTGATAAACCTCAATGTTAGCAAGTCTGCAGTCGAATCATTTCACATAACGTATTTGTGAGTTGCGTTGCGATAAATTTGTCGCTCATTTCAGTGTTCAGACATTTCTCCGACTATCACTTCATTTGGAAAATTGATGAGCAGGATGAAAAGGCACGAAAATTGGCAACTGGATTAAAAAATATTGACTTGGTACGTTGGATACCTCAAAAAGATATGCTTGGTTAGGAACTATTCACTCATCTCGAACCATAGCAATATTAATGAAATTTTGTATTGCACTCCAATCTAAGAAACTGATGAAGAATGCAAAGCATCTTTTGAGCTCAAAATGAATTAGTATGGAATATAATGAAAGTGGTAATGCTCCACCTAGTGTAGTGGTTATCATAGGGGGTGAAATTACCCATTTTGGGTTATTTGGAGGTGTCAAGGGTAACGGAGGGGTCGGGAAATCGGTATTTAGTGCGGTTGGTATGTTCTAGTAGAATTGTAATGGTGTTTTTTAGCTCGAATGTGTAAATGCGGTTAGTTGATGGCAACACTTTTCATCCTCCTATGAAATAACATGGTTTGCATTCGTTTTAACAGGGTTTTCATTCTTTTCCGTGCTGTTATAGTCGCTCTCATAGCTTTTATCACCAAAAGTTTTCTCTTCTGCTAATTTCTCATTCATTTTACTCAATAATTAAAGTCAAATTCTCATTCTATCAAATGTACTCTATAATTGAACATTTGACTGCCGAGTGTTGTTGACTAATAATATTCGATTGTTGTATTGTTGACTTCGACTGTCAATACTCGTCAACACACCCAGTAAATAGTATATGCTATTGAATGAGAAATTGATTTGAACTGTGAAGTGAAATGAGACGAAATGAATGAGAAAAAGTCATGAAGAGAACGGTATTCGCATGTGATAGCTATGAGAGCGAATGCAACACGTCTGAAAAGAATGAGAATCCATCTGAATCAGTTTGAAGTGAGCGTGTCACAGACAATAGCTTATCATGCAATCATATTCGATTGCAATAATGAGCAACGCAACGGTCCAGTACAATGGTTCTTATAGGAAGTCAATTTACTCGTTTTGGGTAATTTGGGGGTGTTGAGGGCGATGAGTAGTTCAAGGGCCGTCTTCCGTTTGTTCCTGACATTATACGTAGAAATAGTAAGTTCTTGTATCAGGGAGGGGGTAACGGCGGCCTGCCAGATCATCAGAAGGGGTAATGGAGCACCCGAACGTTAGCACCACCGACATCGCGGATACTAATCAAATAGTTCTAATTTTAAAAACATTATCGATCAGGACATCCTCGCCTCAAACTTTTTGTCATGCACGGAGGTTTCTACGGCATGATCGAAGCTGCTATTCGTGGTACTCCCTTGCTGGTGATCCCGTTCTTTGCTGATCAGTTCCGCAACGGACGTGCTGCTGAAACTAGAGGTATTGGTCGAAGCTTGCAGAAGTACGATCTGAACTACGCGAAACTGAGCGAAGCTTTGGATGATCTGTTGAACAATAGCAAGTAGGTTGCGTATTTGCTTGACGTCAAATCTAGTTTAGAATACTGTTGAGTTTGAGGTGAAAGGGCATCCGTGAAAGGGATCAGAATCTAAATTAAACAAGTCAAATTGTGATGCAGTTAGATGCAAATGCATTCATCACCAAACGACGGGAAGCCTAATGGCCGACATTTTTAAAATCCAATCGTATGCCTCCTTAACAACGCTTCAACAATGCTGATCTCAACAACGATCACCCTAATTTGAGTCGTTCATTTTTTTGTATCAAGAGAAACTAACTCTAATGACTGATGCAAGCTGAAGGGTTTTCCTTCGTTGATCTGTGAGCTCTCATTACGGTTAAAACTTCCTTCGAGCTAACTGCATTATTTGAAGGTATTTGAAAGCATCCAAACGCCTCTCTGAAATGATCAAAAATAAACCGAACAAACCGCGCGAGCAGTTGATCAAATGGACCAATTTTGTGGTACAATTTGGATCTCTACCTGAACTCAGTGTCGAAGGTGCTAAACTCAATTTCATCAAATACTTTTGCCTCGACGTTATTGCTGCACTAATTTGTTTGATTGTTATAATATTTGTGGTGATCATTCGAATTCTGAAATTCATTTGGATGCTTTTCCCAATGAACAACACTCGAATGGTTCACAAGAAAAAATTGTAAATTTGTGAAGTGAACTTGTTGATATGATGAAACCTGTATATATATGGCATAGCAAAAAACTTTATTGCCAATCACGCAGTATTATCATATACACTAAAAACAACTGCACAGGCAAAACCAAACTGAAAATAAATTTCGTCATGGATACAGCAATGTTCGTGGCTCATCTTAGACAAGTGAATAACTGCAACTAGACACGCACAGCTGCTATCTGAACAACCTGAATGAATGAGAATAGTCCCTAACAAATTCATGTTAATTGCGGAAACCTGCGTTGGTACTTGATTACGACGAATAACACAAATACTCGATGAAGTGACTAGTATTGCTCAGACTATTCCATTTCAGCACTTCAGCAACCAATAATTATTCCCATGAATAGTACTCAGATCACTGGAATAGTAATAGGTTATCCGAATGGGTAGACGAATAAGTATGACATATGTTTGTGACATTTCACTGAAATTGGCCGAAGTTTGCTCAAGCAGATTCATAATGGTTTTCGATTCCAATGTGGATGGTAAAGTAGAGAGTGTAGAGCACAATGACCCGTTGTTCAGAAGGAGAGCTTCCAGGTTCACTACATATCTCTTTCGATTTAAAGACGGCATTTCGAAATGCCATCCAATTTTCTGCAAATCCATAGACGTCAAGCGCATTTATTGTCAGTGTTATTGTATGAGCCAACTTTGGATAGGTATAAGGCTATCAGGTGGTTCAGCATCATCTCTCCAACATAGACTGTAACTCAGACTTCGTATTCGATTGAGCGGTCGGTTCATTTTCCTGAAATATCTGTAATTTATTGGAATGAGTTGAAAAATTTTGGTGCTGCAATGAATTGAGTTTGAGATATTTCTCGCACAATTAATCTATGCATATCCTCGATTGATTCAGTAGCACCAATGGAACTCTTAGGCTAAAGTCCATCAGGCGGCTGTCAGAACAAGCAAGAGGCACATGGCAACGCTGTAGTCTGATGTCTGGGAGGAGACTCTATCAGTGATTATCACCACAGAATAAACGCTTCATATAAACTCACCGTGACACACACAGTTGACTTCCTGCCGAATAGGTGTGCCGTAACCTCTGCAAACTGTGTAAGTCTTGTGGATAGCTGAAACTCAAATGATTTTATGGAATAACAGGCTTATTTGAGTTCCTATCAGTCTTACTGACAGATTTGAATAAATATTTGTATGGATATCCTTTGAATACGATATCGCATCCTCACATTAAAAACTCATCTTAAGCCATCCGTTAAGTTCACTTAGTGTATACGGTCATATATCGGTGATAAATCCACCGGACTAGAATTCTATTCACTAATGAATTCACTCTCGGTATCTCATGATACCGATTGTCCAGAAACGGAATCAAATGAATAAAAGTGTTCAGAATTGGAAAAATATTGAACTTTTTATTTCTCTCAACCCATTGAGTAGTTTATCTTCTTAGTAAACTGAGGTTAACAACATTACTTTAGGTGATCACAGCTAAGGTGCAACTAAGTTGGGGGGATTCGATATCCGCTGATAAGTTACTGACTGTAACATGTTTGGGAGAATTTGTAAGTTTATGAGAGCACTCGAAACCGAGGCATCATTCACAGATCGAATGTTGTATAGATCGAATGAAACCGGCAAAAATTTTCGATATTCCTAGCTGTTTATTAACTAGTACGTATACCTGTACTCATAAGCGCATAACATGCGTTAATGTGACACGTTCATTACCACAAACAATTGATACCTATTAAAAATCAAAAATATTTGCAAGCAAAAATCAAATAACATTTCAAACATTCCCATATCCTGAAATTGCCATCCATTGAAAATATACACACATACAAACACATTCGCTGCAAAAATCACTCTGAAATCAACATTTTTGCTAAAATCTACTTTCAATGAAAACAACGACAACAACTGCAAATCACAAGAAAATCGATGATATCAATGAGGATATTATCACGTGAACTGCAAACAAATCACAAACCATCACTTTGGTATAGATGATCTATAAGAGATCAGAGATTATTTGCTTGATACAGAACAAAGTCATCGCACACTCATCAGCAGCTAATAGCATCTGAGAGCAGGATGTGGCGATGTTTAAAGCGATCACAAGAACATGTGAATAAGCCATTCAGTAATCGAATGTTCGCATTCCATTGAAGTGATCATGCAAAAAATACACTAAAAAACTGTATGGTTGCGAGCGGACGGTACATTAATGGCTAAAACAAGGGATTTACATATATAAGCCACAAATGATATGTAAGCAGTTAGCCACAAACACTGACTGTGTTTTTGTTGTTGTATTATTACCGGTATTGTCGAGAGCAACGTTGCTCTTTATAAGCCTTCGTCGGATGACTGGAATGATAGGCATGATACGGAGAGTTGTGTCTCACAAGACGTCGAATTTGCCAGCAACGTATCGCCTGAGCGATTCATCTGCTTCGAACAATTAATCATCGTTGTTGCATTAAGGATGTTTCGTGAGTCAGCTTCAGAATCTTTCACTTGACTATTGGTAGTGCCATCAGCAACCGTCGTCGTAGTGGTCGAAGACAACATCATACGTCTGGCGATCGAAATCGCAATGTTATCAAAATCGGTGCCGATATGATCCGCATTTTGCGCATTGTGGTTCCTTAACAGATTAGATGTGAAAAAAAGCTATCTATAAGTGAAAAATTCATGGTGCAGATTAACAGCTTCGTAGTCGCTCAACTCAGCCAATATTCGTATAAGTGCATCCAGCAGCAATCTTTAGCAGTTTGCAACATCACATAACTACATACGGGTTTTAGTGATTGCTATCGATGAATGGTGGTGATCAGTGACAAAATCAAAAAAACAGATATCAAACGACTGATTGGATATAAGCCATGCTTTAGTGAGCAAGTGTAATATTTGGGAGATCAATGCATCTTACTGAATAAGTCTACACATCCAGCTGAAAGCTGCAAACATGCGGGGAGGCAAACGCAACGAAATTACAAGCAAAAAATGTGAACAGTTCATTGTTTGAGGCTGTACCTTAATTCACTTTTTCATTCAATTCATGTTTCTTTGAAATGCAACCCACTCGATCTTAGTGATCATTATTGGTTTCGTTAGCGATTCCTACTTAGCCCCGAAATATTTTTTGACCTAATATAATAATCGTTTCAGTACTTTTCTCACGCATTTCTAAACATTTCTAAACGAAAAATAATTGTTCTTATGATGGAGGTTTTGTGCATCTGATTCAGAGATCATGAACTTTCGATAAGTCTATTGATGAATATTTCTGAGGCAAATTCGAAAGCCAAAGAGAAGTTCACATGAACTGACCTTGCTAGCCTTCGCATGTTGCTCGTATCACTGAGCTTGCTGAAAATAGCACAAACCATAAGTTTTTATGAATTGCTTAAAGAATTGCGTTAAAGTTCTTCGGACGGCTGGCTTTTGATGGGTGATTCTGCGTGTCTTAGTAAAATGTGGTGTTATAGTCAGGTTGGAATAGATTACTCAATTGAAATTTCAATTGAATGCATTTAATTCAGCTTTTCATAAGTTCATTGAATGCAATCCAAATTCAGTGATCAACTATCAATGATCAGTGATCAGTTATCAGTGATTCAATGAACAGTCGGCTCTATGCTCACTGGTAAGAACAAGCACTGATAATGATAAGATAATAAGTTCTTCTTCTCATTTGTTTTATCATGTTTCCTGTCAACACATTATCAAACAAGACAAGTCCATCTTTGCATCACATTCCTAAACTCCTTAGCTTTCGAAGGAGCTAATATGCTTCTTCGTGCTCCTGTCTCAGGAATAACTAATGACACTGACGAGCATTCCTCTGTACACCTACTAGGAGATATTTCACTCCTCTGTCACCTATGGAGCCGATTTTGACGAGTTCATAGAATGCAGCAGCACGCTAGAAAATGCTCACATCATTGGACTCTTATCGTTCCGCCTTTTGTTATTGATATCATTCACTGCTTCACCGCTTTCAAAAAATTTTTATCGAATCGAAGACCACGTCAGCGTTACTAATTGTCTGTCAACAACAAAAATCACTCACTCACGCAAAACATCAAACACACTCACGTTTGATGACGTTCATCGATGTATCGATATTTGCCGTGTTCGTAGTTGGTGAAACAGCACATTTGCTGATTGATAGCGATTCTAATTTCCTTATTGCACAACATATAAACGAGAAGGCGAGTGGCACATGTGAACACGTAAAGAACTGAGATTACATCAGTACATGTCTCATAGATCTGCAAATCGCTTCAAATGCATAAGATTGATAACCCAACAAATTCATTAGGAACATGGGACACACGTGCAAAATGTTAGAGGAGCGAAAATGATATCACCTAGGCACTTTATAAATGGTGATTTCTATGTTACCTCTAATGAGAGCTAAAATGTTAGATGCTATCAAGATGAGCCGAGGGTAGGAAAGGCAAAAACAAGTGCGGCTAGCCAAACGTACTTAAGAGCACTTCCAGTTCATATAGGTATGTTCAAGGAGTGATCTGAGAATGTTAGAGCAATCGTAAGGTAAAGTTGAACTGTTCAAATCGGTAGGATGTTGATGGACGGAAACGGTCGAAATCAAACAGGCTGAATTTATTTTGATTGAATATCTAGATATTTTGTGGGAAGGTGACACCAAAAGATGCAAACACTTAGCATATTTTTGGTTTTCTTTTTTGTTCAGAAAGACCTGCTTATGCAGGCTAATTTGTCGGACAAATTTGTAAACGAACCCAAAAATTATCAGGTGTGACGGCTGACTCGAAATCCACGTACTCCCACGCTGTGATCAGTACGTTCAAGACATTTGCCATCAGATACGAACACACAATGAAAACGGTTAAACGAGTTGCTGAACGAATTTTCATCTGTAATTCAGCTCGAGTACCAATAAAGATTATCACCTTTATCAATATGATTCCACCTTTAACTCAGCTCTATCAGCTGAATGAACTCATCACATTACCTACAACTTATTTTCTTATTTTTAGATTTTTTCTATCTTTTGTTAGAGATTAAGAACTTATTTGAAAGCTTCAACCAAGAGTTCTGCTATTAATTAGGTTTTCTCTACTTCACCGGAGTTGAGTGAAACTGAATTGAGAGAATTCGATTGAATAATTCTTAATCTCTGAGCAATTCATAGGACTCTTCCATCTTTTTTTTGAGCTTGCGAAATCTGCAGTAAATCATCTCAAAAAGAGATTACCTTATGTTCGCTGCAAGCAAATTTGAACATCGCAGCTTTCCTTTGCTGTGCCCGTAGTGTCGCAACAATGCGTACGTTCAAGTAAGCCAACAAAAAGAACGGTACAAAAACCGTTAATATATTCCGAAAATAGAAACGAAAGATGGTGCCGTAAAGCCACGTTGAGACAAGAGACGTCAGCATCGGTTCGAACTCAGTGAGACCCGTACAGTTCCCATTTCGCATCACCTGAACTTGACAAATTTTGAATCAGAGTTGTTTTATGCTCCTTTAATTGACACTGCGATTAGCTGTGCTCTTCAGTGTGATCAGTTGACAAGTATCATTGTTGTGCTCAAACTTCCAAGAGTTTCAAAACTCTCCAAAAACACCTATCCGGACGTTATCTGCAGTTAGCGGATGAAGGGTGTCACGAACTCATTGTACCCCATGCAAATGAGGAATATGTATGGAACGGATAAGTCACCCTTCAAAAGAAGACTGCCATTCGAGGTGCTTGTGCTGTCAATCCTTTCAAGCGAGTCAAAAACGCCTCAGAATATCGATAAGATCGGAGATTACTGATGTGGCGATTAAAGTGAACCTATTTTGAGTCTAAATAGTATTGGCTGAAGGTGTGCGAAGTTAAATTAGATGTCAGAAGTGTGAGCGATGCCATTTCAATCTTATGTAGTGTTCAAGATCATCCATGCATGATCTGGTGAACAATGCCCGCAAATAATATTCTTCGAAGGGAGTATCTATCGATGTTGGGCTGAGTACAAACTCAAGTCATCTGATCTACTTGCACAGAGCACTGAGCATTCTATGAAGAGTCATCATATCACGCTCGCAATCTGGCCATCCCATGTCATATGTCACATGAGATGCACGTTCGAAAAGCTAATGGTTTCACGCTTATTGTTAGCAGAATTCCATTCATGTGTTCCTCGAAAGCATACTCAACTGCGAATATGCATGCAACTAGTTCATAAATTACTCATGGCATGTTAATCACTGCAGTGAAAGAAATGTATCTGCAGCGCAACGAAGTTATTGGAACATAAGTGTTGGTATTTTTTGCATCTGCTCACACAAACTTCAATCTCAGCTACAGACCACAGTTTTGCCTTACGTTTGAGCAGAATATTTCTTCTGTCATGCGAATTTCGAAAAGATACGAAAAAAGAAGTGAGTCGCAAATGACAGAATGCAAACTCGGAAACAGTTTCGCTTAGAGTTAGTAATTACAATCATTCGCACTGTTCTCATCGAAGTGAAGTGGAGGACACTTATATTATACAATGCCCAATAAAAATGCATGTTTTTAGATGATTACTTCGCTTTTTCGAATCACGCTCATCAAATTATCGTAGGAATATCTTGAATGCCTGCTAATTCCTAATTTAATCTTAGTACAAGCCATCACGATCGGGTGCATTCTGAATTACCACATTTCTTGCAGAGATCCACAGATGGAATACTCAACTGCGAATTTGTCACAAGACCAATTGACCGATGATTCAATTTGTCTCAAGAATCATCAAGGGACACTCGGATTAATGAGTGAAGTATCGCCTAGTGGAATCGATGGTGCTCTCAACAATTAAGGTATCATAGTATCCTCTTTATGTTTAGCTGACATTTCAAATCGCAGGAAACGGTATCGTTCTAATGTTAACTACGAAGTTAAGTTAAGGCTATATTTCGAGCATTTTTTTGCATGAACTGAACTGTCTATAAAGGGCAGCTGATCAATTGCAAAGTGCAGCAAACTCAATGATTTTGGATGTGCCCTTCAAATTCCATATTATCATCTTATCCCAAAATCATTCGTTTACAACTGATATGGCATAATTTTGATCATTTCTCCTCGCATAAACAACAATGAAGACAACTCGAACAACTAAATCAGTGCACCTCAATTTCAAAAACAGCGCTTCCACGAACCACCAACGCCAGAGTGAACATGAACATGGCGAGCGCTTGGCGATACTGTCGGAATTTTTGTAAGCATTTTGCTTTTTGTGTTATCAAATAACGCTCAATTGTCGCCAATATAATCAGAAAACACGAAAAAGTCATCGAGACGTGACACAACGCTAGCAATGGGCCAATATACGACCACCACAAACGATTGAGCCAAAGAGCCTGAAATTTTTTTACATGAACTGAATTTTGTTTGTCATAGGTTTTGTGGATTTTTATTGATCAGTTCAATACAAACTGCGATCAAAGACCTATGATTTTTGATGATCAAATAGTCCAAAATGGAAATCACGTGAACAGATTGTATCTTATTGAGCAAATCACTGCATCCTAATGGGAGGATTCCTGATATCTTTGTGATTCACGGCATTTTTCCACATCAATGACTCTTTATCATTGAAGCATCCAGTTCGGAAACTAGAGTTTAATTTCCTGCTGCTTTTTTTTTCGGCGTATAAAACGTAATTAGAAGATGATTTATGAGCCGTCATGATGAGAACGCAATCAAATAAATCATTCAAAGAAAGTGTTCCTCTTCCTCGAGCAGTAAAACAACGAAGTGAAAGTAATCATCGTGAGATAAGGTGGTGAACTGAGAATAACATCATGATATTCATTCGTTACCATTCATATAAAACGGTCATTCGAGCCGTTTTGAGTTAATAAAAGATTGTGAAAAGGTGATATCGGAATAGAAATCAATGGTCAAACATCTACTTTTCTGATCCCAAATGTATTAGTGGATTAAGAGGGGTGAAACTCTTACTGATTAAGATTTGTATCCTTAGTGATTTTTGATCCTTATTTGTATCCTTATCATTTGTATTCTTACGCTTATTTGTATCCTTACAAAGTCTTACTGATCTTACTGACTAAGAGGTTTTATAGTATCCTCTTTATGCTCAGCTGACATTTCGAACCGAAGGAAACGGTATCGTTCTAGCGTCAGCTACGAAGCCGTTCGGTTAAGGCTGTATTCCGAGCATTCAGTCTCGGAAGATATCCCGAGAACATTCACGATAGCATGAAGCCCAAATATCTGCGATGTAAGTCTAGTCACAACTTAATTCGTTCCTCCACTACCCAAGCGTGTAAATTCAGGTTGCATTGGATAGGTATGAAATTTGATTGGAGAAACAGAAAAGCAGCCGAAAAAAACATTGCGTTGAACTGACCTGAACACGATTTTTAATGATATCCATAGCAATCACAGGCCCGTAACAAAACGACAAAAAACAGTCACTGCACGCTAGAAGACCCAAAAAGAAGAAGTGACTTCGTCGTTTCGAGAGCAACGTTTTGGCGATGAGTAAATTCGAGAACAAGCTGATAAAACTCAACGATGTTCCAGCAACAGCCACTAAATACCAGCGTCGATCCAAATCATAAGGAACTTCACACTCATCATATTCATGCTCCATAGCATTTTCGGTGGTCATGTCATTCATAAGGCCGTTATCAGATGTAACATCGCCAGTGACACTGATGTATGAAGCGGTGCTCGAATCCATCTTCAATGAGCGGAGGTGAAGATGAATGCGACCTAGCAGCCAGAATGGAGATACTAAGCACTAAAGTGACTTGAACCAATGAGAACAGCTCTCGATTTTAGATTCATTAAGAGAGGGGAGCACTTCTCAAATCGGAAATGTCATCATATCTCGTCGCCAGTGAAGAAATTGACGGATATCCGAGCGATTAGCGGCGGTTTTAGGCGATAATCCCTGAAGGCAGAAAAATCACAATCGCAATTAACATTTTGAGTCTACTTATGTCAGTCAGCTCAGGCAGATCTGTTCCATTCAGCTAAAAGTTTGCATTTACCAGGTTATCAAGCCAGTAAACCATGCGATGTGTTCTCGAATTACTGTCGAAATATCACACAGATTAAAGATTACAACGGGATTACTGCTGTCAACAACACCTTTATCAGTTTGAACATATCATATTAAAATTATCGGTCCTGTATGTGAATCAACGGTCCTATCAAGGCAATATCGTAAGAATACGCGCGATCATAAGCTAAGGATGATCATGAAAATGATCAAACAGCATCCAATCGTGAAAACAGACTATTGATGATTTACATAAATCAGATAGATGTATACGCCGCATCAGATCTATATAGGATTATTTCATAATCGTCATAGAAGAACTTGTTTAGTTTGTTTTCCTCAACAATACACGGTGATTGCAATAGTCTTCGCTCAGCATCTCACATCGTAAAAATTCCTAGTTCTTATATCTCTATCATTTTTTTCATCCACCCTAGACTAACACTGCACAAAGACTTATATGCCGTAACTAGACGAAGGTCAAGTTAGACGAAAAGACAAGGTTGCTGAAGAAAGGAAATTGTTTCAGCTTTGAAAAACAACCTCGAGGCGTTTCAAGCAGCTGATAAAATGAGATCAATTAACCGGTAATGTGGAAAATTGGAATTGCTTATTGCCAATGTTAATGTAACAAAAAATTATTAACTTGTTGGTCTGCTCCGTTACATGAAATTCAATGTAAATTTCAACGAATGAATACCGACGAAGTGTTTTTTCCTGTTAATTTCCTATGCATATTTCCACATTCAACGGTAATTTATAGTTAGGCATTATGTTTTCGTTTGCGTTAGAGTGTGAGAAGATTGTGTGTATCTATGAGAACATATCAGAAAGCATTATTGTTGCTTGAGTTGAAAAATGGAAAAGCAATGAAATGACACGCTCAACTCTTTGCTGCTGACTGCACAATTGCATGACGTCAATTTCATGCAGCAGCAGCAAAATGATTCAAAGCAAAGACAGTAAACTTTCAACTGCTCAAAATTATTCAGGCGTGATTTTTACATTTTGATTCTGTCTCTCAACATGATGTCACCTAAGATTGAAATCATTCACGCTTGGCGAAGTAAAAATGGCAAACTCTCAGTTATGCGGTTTGAACAGAATTTCTGCAAGAATTTTGAACTGGAATGATTCAACAGAAATGTGAAAATAACAGTCAAACGTTTAGATGCTTCTAAAGCCTCAAATAAGACGAATAACAAGCGTTTCAATCTTTGATCATTAGGCGATCGAGAGACGATGGTGACTGGTGACGGTTTAATATATCTTCTGCTCATGTTTATGGCAGATCGTGTGAACGACAGCTGCAAAATGCATTGTAGTTATGGGAAACGTGGGCACCCGTGCGATTTTCGTGTGATTAAGATTAAGCTGAAAGGCTAAGACTCATTGAGAAGCTGGAATGATTTCAATGAGAATCATCTGAATTCTCATTTGTTTTGCAGAGTGCAAATTGCTGCTAGAAAACAACGGACAGCAATGACGATGAACTGACTGAATCGAATCTCCGGCAGAAGCCTTGAATCAAATTTTCAGCCTCTGTCATCGACAGATGAGAGAGCCGCCGCAGGCTTCTGCCTGCTCAAGAGCAACGTAACAAATTGAACTGGAAACTGGCTGAGTTCGAAACGAGCGAATGTTTTTGTTCATCAATGAAACGAGATCGTCGTTAAAAAGGAAATGTGCAATATAAACAACCAAATTTCACATCAAATCTAAAAGCTCAACCATTCTCTATGGGCCATTTTCTCGCTAAAGCCAATCACTTCACATTTTAATAATGCCCGATAGAAGATCATTAAAATTGCACTTTTTTGCCTGAAACACATCACTGTCTTCCTGAACAACCAAGCAATATGCTACACATGGATTCGGCACTGAAATCACCGGATATGAGCGGCTTTTCTTCTGCAATGATTGTTGCCTGCGGAGCAAATAAAAGATTTCATTCAGTTCCGATCCATTTTGATTTATCTTGTTCTTGGGTTGGTTCTCATTTGGAGAGTAGTTGATTTTTATCGTTTTCTCAATTTGTTCATCAACACAGCAATCATCGATATTAAGTTTTGCACGAAGATCGACGATGGAAACCATTAAAGGTATTGATACCAATAACGAGTTTTATTCTACTCTATTTCAACAAGCACATCATTCTCAAGCGATTAAAAGTGAGATTGTGCAATTGAATCTGTTTAGGAGATTAGCGCACTTTCACAAATTACTACATGAAACCTGATGAAAGTCTGTTTTAGTACGAATCCATTTAAAAGTTAAGCGAATCCGAATGAAAATTTATGTGAATCCTTAGGAAAGTTTGATTTTCATACGAATTCATATAAAACCATATGAAAATTTCTATGCAAATCCTGATAAACGATTATAATCGCATAATTACAACTCGTTGAATCCAGACTAATCGTAAGTGCTATCAAAAAAATTATTTTAAAGACAGTCAGTAAAAAAATATTTTAATGACTGTCTTTAAAATAATTTGCAAGCCACTCTCGATTGGTTGTGAAGATAAATCTGGAATTCAGGCGCAATTCCTTACTTTGAGGCAATGATTTTCATTAAGAATTAATCTACTACATTAGGGTGATTCAATGTTACTGGAGTCACATCATTAATACATAGATTCATTGAAGGCAAAAGTCTCTTTCAGTTCGAAAGTTTACAACGAAGCAATCGGTATGGAATGGACCAATGAGAACGTCTGAGAAGAGGAGATGAAAATTATGCGATTTGGGGGAAACGATAAGTTCCGACTAATTTCGAGGATATATAAGTGAAATGATTGGAACGGACTGTTGAAATTTGAGAAGAGAATTATGCGGAACGCAGAAACCTGCCCACAATCAGTCTATTGTCACTGAGAATCTGAACTAAATTAGTAGTCACTCTCCAAAATGCACTTTCAATCTCTGCAGCCATAATTGTATGGAGGAATGACAAGGAGAACCTTGAAAGCATGTTAGCCGTTGTTTACGCCTTCCATTCTCCTTTTTTTCGTTTTTTTTTTGAAATTTCTTTGAATCACATTTCACTCCTAACATTGAACGTGAATTTAGCTTCACAAAGGACCAGCTGGTTTTCTGGAAACATGCGTGAGCAATTTATCCTATGATAATGGCTTGATATTGAGCATATTACGATAATTTTGATGAAGTTTTGAGGAAAACAATGAAACGAGCATGTCAGAATTGTTGATAGAACTGGCAGTGGAATTGGATCATACGTACGCTAGTGTGGGATCACCTTTTCGATATGATCTTCCTAAAGGGCAAATTTTATTGGATCCTTCAGTCTAGCTTCCCCGTTAGACAAAGTCTGCTCAAAAATCAGGACAGTCTATTATTCAGTCTATTCATTAGAAGAAGATACGTTCAAGCCACTCTCGATTGGTTGTGAAGATAAATTTATAAAGAAGACATTTTTATGATTCGTATCAATCCGAATGCATTAACAACAACAAATAGGATTGAGCTGAATTGCTGGTCTCAGTGCAATGTTTGCAATGCTGTGTATGGCGATGGTTTATTGAGAATGGATTTTAGATGAGCAAAAATTCGCATTTTCGTTCAGAATTTTTTGGTGAGGCTGAACCAGAATGCTAAAAGTGCCACTTTATTCGCCTTGCATCGCACAACTCAATCGTCCCGCTTTTAAACGAGTTGTTACTAAAAGAAGCCTATCTATTTAGCCATGATTGTATAGAGTAATGACAAATTAATAAAATGCCTATATCTCCTCAAATTGCTCAGTAAGGTTTATAATATTCTGAACCTAGAGGTTCTACTGGATTGAACGTGAAAAGAAATTCGCATGTTCCCGGGCAAACCTGAGAAGACGGTTAGCTCGAAGATCGCAATCCGTCTATTGCTTATATGAACGTTTTGATTGCTCTATAGTGATCAATTTGTATGAATGAGCGCGACTGCGCTATTGAATTGAGATACACCTAAGTAAATGGCTATGGCTCCTCAGGAAAGCAAAATCGCTCGACAAAATATATGTTTTTCTGAATGAAGAGATCCAGCTGGATCGACTGATGCAAAAAAATTTTCATGTTACTGGGCAACCTTGAGAAGACGGTAGCCTTGAAGGTGGCACCCGAGATATTATTAATAAAATTTGTTCATTAGTGGAGATCGAGATTCAATTCGAAGATCGTTTAGCAATCTCAGGATAATCCTGAGGTTTAGCAATTTTTGAAATATTGCAGTGACGCAGTTTGTTGTGATCGGAACAAAACTTCGGTTTTCCAACAACGATAGACGAAAAGAAACACTCACAAATAGACAAAATTACGATGTTCGGAACTGAGAAAGCATGAAGAGAACCCGGAATAACAGGGTGAGCAAGGAGGAGAAGAAGAGATCACGACATTCGACATTGTTTGACAACTTATAATTCAGCCAGTGTGTAATCTTGGCATCTCATAGTGATAGATAAAAATTTTTCATTCTAATTATACAGCGATATCCAATAGGGATAACGCAAAAAATTTGTTAGTATGCATGAAATCGCCGATGGGTGCGCATAGTCAAGCATAATTGCAGAGCCGCCAATTGAATTATGGGGCAAAAACTCTCGACAAAACGAAATTGAGATCAACATGATGCTTCAAAATCAACACAAGCATTTTATCTTCGAAAAACGACAAAGCAATTCAACGGATCGCAGCAGCAATTCAACGGATCGCAGCGGCGATTGATTTCAAGTTGGTGTTAATTTCATTCGCAGGTGCTGCGAGGCACTCATAACTAAGAATACGTAAAGTAATAGGATCATGTGATTCAATGAATTCGTTGTTGATGAATACAACAATTTCTTTCTCCGTTGTGTACTTGAAGACTATGGACTGCTGACTTCGTTATCGTTATTGCAGATCGATTCATCAAAGTTGTTGAACACATTCGAGAAATTAGCGAATTCACTGAAGTGTTCGCATGTTTAAGTTATGAGATGAAAGAATTGTTGATGAGACGAGCAAGCTTTTCAAAGTTCAAGAAGAATGGAGATATTGTTAATGAAAACTCATGCGACATGCAAACAATCCCACTCACTTCAGTTAACCGAGAAATAATTCACGTCATGAATGCACGGACAGCTAGCTATTGCAGGAATGTGAAGAAACTCGTTGCTGCGACTAAACGTTCAAATACCATTTGACATCTGAGAATGAAATGACTGACCTTCAACGGATGACTAGCTACTGAAAAATGACAGCATTGTCCAAGAGATTCAGAGGGTTCATACCTTCAGAATAGCACTTCCACTATCAGCTAACCATTCGCAGAACAAAAGCGCATTAAGTTGGTGAGTACAGTGAGGTGATTATTGCTATCATATTGATAATGTCCTTGTGATGGGATTTACAGCTGGGATGCTACTGGGATCTTCAGTAAGGCACATAGCATTCTAACAACATGGAATTTACGATTGCTTTCTAGTTTAAAGCGTTAACTGTAACGACGCAACATTTCCTATTGATCATCGGCTGTAGATCAAATCCGCTATATCTCGTCTCCAGATTTCGATTTTTAGTAAGCAGATGGCAAAAAACATTCGTGAGGCCAACATTGTCGCTGTGTCATCCGTCATTATCCTTCTTTTTTAATCTGTTTGCTACGTTTTTGCAATCCTAGCTTTATCACACGACTGAAAAATACTGAGTGGCTGAAGAATGACCGGGTTTTTGAAAAAGTCGAGTGATAGAGGTCATCGAACGGAGCAAGAACAAACGATAACAGGCGATCTTCTACGAAATTTCTTCCAGTAATAAATCACTTTCGTTTCTATCGAACGACAGGCTCACGATGAGGTGAATACGATGGAGCTGTAACAAAAAGAATTCAGAAGGATAACTCGTTGCCTTATCCCTTCACGATATTCAAACTGAACACTAACTTCGCCATCAAACTTGATCATTTTGTACCCCAGATGTGGGTGAACTGCATTTATGCATTTATGGGAGTAATTGAATTAGACGACTATCGTTCTCGGAACACATGCAGTGAATCTCAGTTGATTTCTAATTGTATTTAAATTGAGCTTTCTAAGGCTGGTACGAAGGAGAGTGAAATGAATAATGAATGAATGGAATTTGTTCGAAGAAAAATGCGATTTTCTGATAATGCACTGAAGAAAACTTGTCGGCATTAACAGTTCGGAAATCCATGCCATGTTGTTTGATCGAGTGAGAAAAGAAGACGATGAGCGATAAGAATTTCAATTTGAGCCGTTTCATTCGAAATCATCAGTAATCATTTAGCAATTCGTAAACAGAGTCAAATTACTATTACTATTTTACTAGAGTGGTACCCAAGGGAAATGAAAAGGTCACTGGGAAGACCCCCAATAAGATGGAAAGACGATATTACAAAGAAATTGGGTATCACCTGCTTGCAAAGGAAAGCAAGATCACGGACCGAATGGAAACGCATTGTGGCCAGCAGTGTTACAAACGTTTGATGGCCTGCTTGCCAATCCAGGTAATTTAACTCGTACATACAACGCATGATAAAACCTTCAATTTCAGGCGCTTCTTACATTCACTACTTGAATCTTAAATGTCGAATCGAGCAAATTTGTTCCTGGATTGATATTATCGCATTTGCCAGTTACACTCTCAATGATAGTGAGAAAAAAAGCTTTCAAATTAATCAACTTTCTGGAGTCCATTCTATTGGGTGCACTCGAAAGGCAATCAATTTGCGGTTGCGCTTCACCAGTAGCCCGTTACTTGAAAAGCTTTTGTTTTTTGCTGAACAGATTTTTTTTTTCGAAACGACGAGAAACATTTCAGAGCAAGCAATCTGGAACGACTATCTATCCGAACCCGGGATAACATATTTGAGAAAAGCCATAAGTAATCACCAGTTGAATGTCATAGCAACTAAGCTTGAATATCAAGGTTGAAAATATGCTGAAAGCTTAAAACTATCGACACTCTGTGAGGATGTCCGATTGTGTTCATATAGGCATGAATGGATCACAACAATACAGGTGAGCGGAATCTTGCAGGATAACATCGCACGGAGTGTTCGATATCTTTTCAAAACCTTTAGTGTGATCCAATGCAAAGTAACGCATATTGTTCCACTACCTCATACCTAATCGTAAGTTTGCAATGTGATCATAACTGCTGCGATATGATCATATACAACGGGCAGTTTGACCATCATCTATGGAAAAAGCACTGAACAAGGCGGTGACTGGGGAAATGCATTGCTTGGGCTGTTTGTAAAGGATACAGCAGCAGCAGTAGAGTCACAATAGAACGTGACCACTGAAAACAATAATAGATGAACGTATGTAAAGCTGGATAAATGAAAATAGTGAAATACGGGTGAATCTTGATGATGTTCCCAGGGTGACCACTTAAAATTGACAACGATCATGTTCAATGCTTTCATTAACAATTTTGTATTCACATCACACGTTGTTTGGTGACTTCGAATGGTTAAAATGCATCCATCACCATAGAATTATATACAACTCGCAATTAGATTCAAACACGAAAACAAGCAATTATTTCATCAGAGCTCATCTAAATCAACAACAATGATTATCGGCTTGAAGCCTTTCCTTTGCGCCGCCACTTTCAATCATTCCAACCTTCCAGCAAACTCAAATTGAATCACCATTGAAGGCTTGTCTCGTTTTTCTTGCCATAACGGATGCATTCATCACAAAAACAGCATCAGTGTTGTTTTAAGAAGTCATAATTTTGAAAGATATCTCTAGTTCTAATAATAATATTTTATTTTGAATGATAAACAGTGAACACGGAAACGTGAGCGCTGTGGCCAGCGATTTTACAGACGTTTGATAGCCTGACCAATCCAGGTAATCTCTAGTTGTAATATGTTTGAAAGTCCTCAATTTGGGATTGAATCATAACTCCTCAACGAGCGATGACTGCCATTTCACATAGAGTAGCACAGTCTACGATCAAAAACCACCGTATTTTGCTTAAACATAAACAGTTGTAAAGTTTTCTTCGCATTTGTTTATGTTTTATGTAAACAGATCACCGCATCGAGCATAACAAACAGCTCGTCTCATCAAACAACAATAGCATCAATGTTATGATGACCACCATGCAACTTAATGTAAATTACTTCACTGAAGCAATAAGATCACGCAACATCAAAGAGCAAGGATCAAGAGGATTACTCAAAGAAAACGACAGCGATCAGCATTAATAATGACTTTCGAATCGGCTATTTTCAAAAACGGCTACTGAACCAGCGTTTAATGCTCTTCAACGAAAAATCTTATCTGACAGCATATTCGAGGTCCAGCTAGGAATTTGTTTCGCATAATCAATAGTTCCACAAGACTGTCATCTTGAGAAAAAATGGGCAATTCTAATTTGTTTGAATCAGTCAGTTGTTTTTGCATGGATTGGATTGAACCAATACTCAGCTGGGAATAATGTATTGTTGTGATTTTAGTTTAGAGCAGTACTCAAATGGGGAATCAGTGGTTTTTGCTTGGGCTGGATTAAATTGGACGTATACTCATTCGAAGCCTGAACCATGGAATTAGTTCAACTGGGAATCAGATGCACTGTTGTGAGAATGAACCAATGCATTTCACATTGGTCATTATATGATCGCCATGAGCATTTCTAATTCAATTGCACATAATCATAAATATATCAAATTATTGGGTATCACATGCGAAGTAATATGTACTTAATGCTGACGTCTCATCGAAAATCATCACTACCATTATTTGATATAGCAATTTCTTGTGATTTTATTGCATGGGTAATTCTGAGAAAGCAATCTTTTCTCTCGAACACCAATCGCCATGAATGTTTGGAATTCAAAATATTGGATTTTTTTTCATGAACTTGCAATTGATATGCCCCAATTGATTCTACTTCAATGAACATTCGATATTTTTCAGTTCCATCCACTATAGCATCCTATATAACAGTCTGCACATGTGGCTTTTCAAACAGAGAATATATTTGAAACTGGATTACCCAGATGCACTTGAGTCCATTTGAGAACGATTGAAATAGTGAATGATAATGCGGATGTAACGCAGAAGATAAGGATGATGGGTAACGTCCTAGACTATAGCTAATTAACTTATATGGAAGTAAAACGAATGTCATACTTCAAAGCGATCACTTTGGACCAATTCTAAGAGGAGATGTGAAACATGCAATATCGCAAATGAAATTAGGAACATCGATGTGTTTGCAAACATTAGAACCATTAGAACTAGCAAAAAATACTCATAGAATCCAAATTACCAAGGTACAGTATTCTATTCGGCAATGATTGAAGCAGTGGTTGATAATGGGGAGATAACTTGGACATGTACCCATGGGAATGGGCACATGATGAACTCGTTCCTCGCATATCGCTTGTTTTTCCTTGTAATTTCATTCGTTTCTTCATTTTTTACACTATTTAACATCCAATTCAGATTTTCAATGCTCTTCTTTCTTTCAATCGTTTTCAGTTTTTCATTTCATTTCAACCAAAATGTTTTCCTTGTATCATTTTTTCAGCAATGTACCAAATGACTTTAGTCACCCAAAAACAATGTAATCATGCAAAAAAGTTTCGTGAAGATACATGAAAATTTTTCGACCAATTTGGCTAGTGTCTTTTATAAACAAATGTTCTACCAAGGTGATCAACAAGCGAACTTAACCCCATAAATCGGCGCAATTCAAGACCACGAACAAGCCAAGCCGCCTTCAAGCCACACCATTCAACAATTAATCAAATGCACACACTAATACGACCTATCAAAAAGGCCAACGAATACGACTAAATTCCTACAATATTTGCCTCTCATTGACTTTGAAAAGGTATTCGTTTCCGTGGAAACAAACTCCGTGTGGAATTCAATTAAAGGAACCAAGTGAGTGTTTTCCAATGAAACCGTTTCGCCCACTACAGTCGACTTCAGTCCATCATCCATTCAGCTGTTCATCTAAACAGCTGAATTGGACACTTCAGAAAATTGTCGAAGTATCCAAGCAAGCCGTAAAATCCACTGGATATGATAGTCTAGAACTGGAAAAAAGGGGTTGGAGGCGATCAAAATGAGATGGTGAGATCACAAATGGCAAGTTGCTGGGATCAGACATCGACGAGCGAAGTAGTCAGCTGTGATTACGGGATATATGAAGTGATCCTGAAGAGGTTTACGTATGAAATGTGCATCAATTAGCTGATTAAACGATTGAATACCTGAGCAAATGAATATTCCATTCATTGTTGACTAAAAAATGAGTGACTTTGGCAGGAATGATTCATCGGCAACATCATAATTCTAAAATCAATGGCTTGAGTTGAAACTGAATTGTATTCGTGACTGCGCCAGTGACTAAAAATTCGTGTGAAAATCCAGGAATTGCATACAATTTGTACCCGTAATAAATTCTCGCGTGACTGATACTACAATTTTCTTTTCATTTCTCAATCACAGAAGTTATCGGCATATACTACAAACACGTTTCATCACAAAACGAAAGCGGTTCGATTCTTAAAAAAGAAAGCAGTGATTCACTCAACGAAGTTTTAATGAGGAACTCAATAAATTCATCATTTGCAATTCATTTATGACTGTATGAGGTAATTTTTGGAGACACATCAGCAAATTCTAGTAGAGTATTGTATAAAGCAGTCATTGCAGTGGGAAAAATATATTAGAGTTCATATGTGGGCAAGCATCATATGATTATAAAGTAGTATCAAGCATCCATGTGTCACAAATATTCATAAGCTGCCTGAAAATCCACAAACAACGGTATATTCCACGAATTCGCATCCACAATTTCTCCACATGAAAAAAATATTGACCTGAACGGTTTCAATTTAAGTGTACGCCATGTAAAGCCTCAATGAAGAGCGACTGGAATGAAAAATAGCAAGCACAGAATTGCAATTCCTCGCTGATCAGTGAAGGAATCGCACGTTGACTTCGATTGTTTAACTGGACGGAAATCTAAAGTGACATTAAAACCACAAGAACTTGATTGATAGGTATTTAAAAACACATCCTAAAAATGTTATGGAGGAATTTTGAGCGGTCGATGGGAAAAACACCATAAATTATTGACAACAGGGAATAGTCCATATATCATTGATAGACTGACATCAGCGATGAATAATGAGAAACGGTGGTGGTGGCATGATCGTGGCGTGATCCGAGCATGAGCCTAATCATACGTATTTCAATGAACGAGTGTATATCTGCAGAATTTCTCTATTTTCATAAACACATAACCAACCACATGGCAGTCAGTAATGAAGCTGAAACGTAAGGAATTACTGAGAATTTTCGAAAGCATCTGCATCTCGTCAACCTGCTAGCATATTAGGAAATATAATCAATGTCTTCAAGCTTGCGGTCTTCAAGTCGCCAAGATTAAGGAAATGCATTCTTCAGGTCTAGTTATACCACGAAACAGGTCCAGTCAATCTTTCAAAGGAACAAAAATCTTGCGTCAATGACAAATCTCCTGTTGTCGTCATCAGATACGACAGCACAGTGGTTGTTTCAGTAGCAGTCGTTGCTTCTGGCCTCAGCAGCCTGAACGCCGAAACTGATCTTGAGAGAACAATCTGCATAGCTTCAAAATGCGCGCATAACACTGAAACAATACAATGATGCCTAATTGTGCTTGAATGGAAGAACAGGAGAGTGAGGGCTTAAAAAAACCGAGATTAGAAACAGTCAAATGATGAAAATGAAAACAACAGATCAGTATCCCTGTTCCATAAGCTACTGCTGATCGATTTGGGACAGCACCACGAAAAAATTTGCGGCGACACATAAAAAGTGCTAGAAGCGACGCAACTATTTAAGCCCTATTTAATTACATCCAGGATCTGAATGCAAATCAATGATGAGATTGAATAAACGCAATCGCAACACACCAACACAATCCAAAAACAAAATGAGCATGTTCATTCTAAATGAGCACACTTGTTATCGAATGATGCTTTTTGCTATGGTAACATGTTACAAAATGTATCATAATTTCACGGCTTTGTTTGCAAAGAAGTGCCGATTGATATTCTTTGCGTGTTTTTTGGATAGTTTATGGGGGTGGCTTCTTTTAATATGCGCGAAGCTGACAAATTGATATTGAAGTATCCATGGGCGAGTGTGACCAACAATGACTATATTAACTCCACATTGATTAGTGGATGATGAAACAACTGCATGAAGATTGAATTTCATCAGATGCATTTCTTGATTAGTCCATGTGAATTTTATATTTGTGAAGATAAATTCTGATGAAACATATCTGTACTTTTCATAATGTATTTTGCTGTGCTTTTCGCTAGGGTGGCATGTTAAACGTGTTCATTTGAAGGTAATAAGGTTATACGGTAGTAATCGCGTTTCACATGACCATATCAAATCTCAATTGCATGTCAGAGCAACGAGCGTTTCACTTGACACCAATAAGCTAATGCATCAAGCAACAGATCATCTGATTCGAAGAAAATAAGCGATGCCGGAGATTTATAATAGTATAAGTTCTGGCGAGAATAAAGTTGGCGTGTTTATTGCGTATATGCTCGCGCTAAGGACTGTTTCAGTCGTTTTCCCACAAATATTGTACGATCGAATTATAGATGGTCGGAAATTTTAAAAAGAACGACTTCAAAGGAGCCATATTCAAAAGCTTCAGCAAAATCTAGTCATAAGCAGTCGATGGTGTGTCTATTAATGAGGTGGTTGGTTGAGCACTTACAGGTGGAATTAGGAAGCTGAAAAGCTATCGATTCAATGGACAAAAACCCGGATTGATTAACAGATAAATGTATTTGTCACGCAAGAGGAACGATAAAGTTCCATTCCAGACGATGTCACATAATGTCATGAGCGATCGCAGGTTCAGATTATCAAAAAATGTTAATGTCTTGTTGCAGTAGGCATCTGCAATTGACAGTTCAACGTACTTCCCTATCATTCAAATTTTAGGACGTAAACAAACCGCATGGGAGCATTTCAAAATGAAATTCGGTCAATGCAAGTTAACAGAATTGCGTTATGAAATGAAGAGCGGTCTTCTCTTTGCTAAATGTGAATGGTGCTCGAAACACTCACGGTTTCGTGGCACTACGATCGGATTATTGAACAGATACATAGATGAATGAACTAATAGAGATTGTAATTGGATTTCTTTGAGCGTTTTCAAATGTGTACTTCTTGCTATTTGCTTTGGAAAGTGCAGATGGATCAATTAAAATTTCATCAGAAGATTTCAAATCAATTTACGACGCGCTTTTTGCTTGCATTCGTTCGAAAATTTCGATTGAAATTTATAATTGTTAAATTACAAATTAATTCTGACGGTTGGTTACGTGAACGAACCGATTAAGGGCATTTAGAGTTCATAATTGGCTGTAGGAAATTTCTGAGTCAAATTGGTCATGCTCTACTTCGTAGCGCAACTCAATCAAACCCGAAAAAAAATGCGATTGAAAGTGAAAACTGAACTTTTTAGCAGTTGTATGAACAGCAGTGCAAACTTGCAGTTCGCTGTCATCAATTCCCTAGCAAAAAAATTACGTTCTTATGAAGTGGATATGAAGAAAAGTTGTCCCAAGAAAAGTTGTCTTGAAAAAAACTTGCCCAAAGCGCACATTCTACCAAATTTGATCGCGCGAACTGCGAAAGTTAGCATTTTTATGCCTTAAACAGTCGCCAAATTCAATGAAGAATGAAAAATGATGCTTACACAACTCTTGCAAAATCACTGCCTTAATCGATAGGTTGACACCGTCTTGCCGCTGAGCACATTTTTTCAATTAAAAATCTCTTATTTGTTTCATTGATTCGATTGTCCGTTAATATTATAAACTGGTGAAAATTTTCAGTTTTTTTTTATTCACAGCAGTTCCAAAGAAAAAAAAATTATCCCAAGCGCATATCGTGATAAATCTAATTAACGGAACTTAATTCTTTATCCATAGCAATTCCAAAAAATCAGTCATTTTCGATTACTAACTCCTTTCAAGCACTTATCGTCAGCTCGAGAACATATTAGACATACATCAGTAGCAGCTAGCGTCGTGCTGAATATCAACGTTACTGAGTATCAGTTCTTATCAGAATCGCCAGAACCGCTTTTTTTCAACCGATTTAAAACGAATCATTAGAGATGCTCTGCAACGGTTTCCTTAACATTGTACTTCCGCGAATAGTCATGATGGCAAATTTGATGAACGCAGATCAAGCGTGAATTCGCCTTAACGGACAGTGATAGATATTAGATTTCTCCAAAAAAAAACTTCTTCAAGCTGCAGGACATGTGCTTATGTGTGTTTATATCTCAGCAGAGGTGCGTACGATTATGAACGTGTTTAACTGACCGCAAATGTGCATTTAA
This sequence comes from Anisakis pegreffii, assembly GCA_035041965.1. Classification (NCBI taxonomy): domain Eukaryota; kingdom Metazoa; phylum Nematoda; class Chromadorea; order Rhabditida; family Anisakidae; genus Anisakis; species Anisakis pegreffii. The sequence continues at coordinate 12,325 of JAPYMA010000083.1, read as the reverse complement.
CTGGAAATGAGCAAAGGAGCAAACATTCAATTCTACATCATGTGAAACGAAACGCATTGTGCGCGTGCATCAACCATCTAACTCATTGTGGTAATAGCGAATCGCCATTGAAATTCGACACTGATGAATTTCTTAAGATCTTAAGAGACCATTCGAAACTCACTTCAGATCAGTTTACATAAAAAATTCATAGAAACTGCAAAATGACTGCAATGCTTGACTGCAAAACACCGTTAAAACGCTTTTCAGCAGACACAGAACCTACCTAGATTAAATGCTTGACGAACTCAAATGGGGTCGTCATTCCATCTTAATCAAAAACTGAACTGTGTCCAAATGAATTGAAATGATGAGCCGTGAGATGAGCGAAATATCGGTATCGAGCTACTGAATCGTAGGATATCAATGAGAATGTACTCTTTTTTAGGCATGATATTCGATACGTTTTGCAAATTTTGAAATTCATATGTGTAGATGGCTGAAGCGATGGTGATAGTGATATGATCAGCGAGAGCAAATAAAACAACAAATTTTGAGAATACAAATTGCAGATTATCCATGCGCAGGATCAAGGAAAGGAAGTTCGATGCGCATGAATGCGGAGTAATTTTCAAGAGGTCTGCGATATCAGATAAATGCACATCCGATTCATTGATCACACTATCAATATTCTATTGTTAGTGTTGAGATTGAGTTTCACTGAAAGACATGACATAGTTATGATTGCAAACGATGACGACGTTTCAAGAAGCAAGCAATAACATTGACGACGACGACGTCGTCTAACAGGAAGCAAAGCTTTTGCCAGACAGCAATATCCCGGAAGTATCCATACTCATGCATTCATAACATAAAAAGATTCATGAGCATCTATTTTTACGCGGAGATCTTCTGCATTCTTTCACGTATGCGCTCAACTTCAAACGCCAAAAGCATAAGCTAGCACCTGTTTTCGTTCGACCTACATGGAGTGTCATCTGAGGATGACATAATGAAGCAAAAGCCAAAATGCATCATTTTGCAGTGAATTGGTGAGAAATTTACAAAATTTCTTCATTATTTGATGAATGTGAACGTTTCTAGATAAAATATATTATTATATTCACATCTATTGAATAAATAAATGGATGGCTGAAGTATTCAGGAATATGAACAAGATCTTTTAGCAGCGCCCTGAACGGTCTACCTCGCCTGAGGCCAAAGCTGATTGAGTGAAAGGAAGAATTTCATTTCTGTTCAGATCTGTCGATCAATTGCGGCCCTGAATCGATATCAGAGCCGAAAACCTTAACAATTAGATTCGGTTATGCAAACGATTAGATGAGGACAAAAGAAACCAGAAGCAAATTTTGGGAATTCCGCAGATGATACGTATTGCGGAATCGTATAATAGAAACATTTGTGAATGCTGAATGCATTTTCAACGGAAAAAATGAGTTGAAAAGATAGAAACTGTTGCCAATTGAATAGTTGGAAAGATAATTTTCCAACTACTTGATGAAAACACTCGAAAATATGATAATTTTCAACAGTTATTTCAGCAATATCTACACATTTGGCGTGTCGCAAGTTAGCTTATGCGCGTTAGCTAAACGAGCAGCACTTCAGAAGAGATTCTTCGTCATGAAGACAAAACAAACACAAATAGCTTATTTGGTGAAGTTGATGCAAAAGACGGAATTAAGATAGACAGATGTGAGTGAAACAACGGAACTGTTCTACGGAACTTGCCATAGGATGCTGTTCGAGTTAATGTTATGCACAGATGGTTGTCTGTTTTTGATCAATACTAAGAGACTACGGCGACTTAACTTTCAGATCCATTTTTGTCATTCAGAAGTGTGTGGATTGCAAATGAATAATTGATACGACTGTTTGCGTGTCCTTAATTCTCGTGCGTTCATATTCACATCAAAAAACCGAGCATTCACTTAGAGCATTTCAAAGCTAATCCATCCATACTGCTTACGAACGCACTAACTGATCCACTCTTTTGATTGCTACATAACAAATACATGATTTAATGACTATTCACCTTACCGAGACTTTTCACTAAACTTCAATCGTGAGCTTCAATGTAATTTGCATTCACTTCGTCTAATATCCTGGTCATGCGTTGAGCACATCATCATCTGAATGAGCTTACCATTAGGTCTGCCGTAACCGCAAATCAAAATCACCTGATCTTCTGCAGATAGGTTTTTGAAACTACACAACTGAAAACGTTTGATGACTGAACTTGTCAGTTTCGAATCTAAGAAAATCTGCAAAATCTGAATGATGAGGTGAGAAATGAGCTTTTTATATGAAATCCGAAGTGGAGTGAATTCTTAACTGACTGCGGCACAAAGCGATACAGCCAAAAAGGTGACGAGCGGAATAACGGTAGAATTAATATTTGACCTTTTCAATAAGTATCTCGAATTGTGTCACCAAGAAAATTGGTGAAAAAACACTCTTAAAAATGCCATTTAAGCGATGAAAAATGCGTTAAGGTCATCAAGAATGAATCGGTTTTTCAGACTTTCATGTGTCTTCGTTCTTCAGTCGTTATTCCATTTTACATTATATTTGCAAGCTCAAGTCTCCTTATCTGCCTGAGGTTTTTGACTAGACGCAATCCATCTATAAATGCCAACTCATCAAATATTAATTTCTACGAAGAAATCCTTAATTGTCAAAAAAGATGGTGGCCACAAAAATTGAATGACATTTCAAAACTTAGAATTTATTCAGCCAAACCAGTTTTTTTAGGTAATGAATGAGCCTGGTTAAAATCACGATTTTGAGGCAGATTATTCGAATTTTGATGTTAAATAAGATGTGATACGAAGATTATCAGCAATTTGAACGGATATGAGTTGCGCATCAAGAGTTTATTTACGCAACCACTCACCCGTATAGTGGATATGTTAATGAACTGTGATGAGGAAAACAATATCCTTTATTTGTAAATGAGAACGATTATGAAGCTATCGTTTGCCTAAAGTGTTCAATCAGGGATCAAATTTTGCTCTATTGCATTGATCACAGAAGTTAATTTAATTCTGTTACGATGTCGTCGTGAAATCCAATGAATGAAGTATGCAAATGTGACAACATAACGAATAAAGCATTCGTTTTATGAAACTATAAATAGTTGTTCGCCTCATCACTCTGGTGACAATGTGTCTCAAAGGGCTAAAATTGGCCATCAACCTATCAAAACAGCTAGCTGCCCATCAGTTTAATCAATTGGAAAATGGATTTTCTATCAGTTTATTATCAGCATGAGTCAGGGCTAGTAGTAGTTTCAGCACGGTGTTTATTGCGTTTCAGATTGTTGTGTTGTTGAGTTGTACGGAAACGCCGAAGAAGACGTTGGCGGAAGTGTGCTTGTGGTCAAAGAATAGTTTATTGAAGAGCATGCGATGACAGCAAAATTGTCAGTTTAATCTGGTCTGATACGAAGAACAAAGCATTCAGATATTAACATTATTTACAATTAGCTAATAACATCGCTACTGATATAATAACACACAATTCTCTTGTAAACAAATTCTTAATGAAAGATAATGAACATCTGCTTACTGCATATGCGAAATAGATCGTTTCGCAATATAGATAGATGCATAAGTATGCGAGGGATGTTCTGAGTAACGATGTTAATTGCTACTGAACAATTGTACTGCTATCAATGGTGTGTCCAGACATCTTTGTCCGGATATCTTGAATAATTCATTCTGATTTAGTGATGTTTCGAGTGGCTTCGGAATGTTGATTCAGCTACATAATATTCCTTCATATGCAGTGCTTTCCTAAACAAATAAATGTGCTCGCTTTTTTTGCGTGTAAATGAGAGTGAATATGAAAAGTTGTCACTAACATGTTCCTATGAGGAATTCATTATGTGAATGGTTGTAAATGGAATGAGCATGGAATGTGTTTTTGTGATATTTGTTTCTCTCGATGAATTATTCATACGGAAGGAAGCATTTGTGACAATATTAGTAATTTGTGGGAATAACAGATGAAACTGTAAATGGAAATGTGCATAGTAGTCATTGAACAGTTACGTAAGTTAATTTAGTATGAAGTAATACGATGAGCATGAGACTTTCTCACATTTGTCATATAATATGAACGTAGTTGAATTATTCAACGCATGAAAGCTGAGACTTGATATGAGTAAGTGAATTTGAAAACTATGTCAATTGACGACGACGACGACTGGAAACGAATAGGATTGAAGACCGGAAGCATTTCAGTTAATCGCTTCAGTTGAACGCGCATAATGCAATTTGAATCGGGTGAAATCGAACTAGAATCACTAAAACACAAATTTTTTAGCGCTGAAGTTACGTAAGGAGAACATCTATTGTTACTTAGCTTACTAGATATAAAATTCTGATACATATACACATGCAGAGAAATTAAGAACAGTACTTACACTTCAACTGCTGCTATCAACGTGAACTGAACACCTATCAGAAACGTTCAAAAAAATCATTTGGAACTTATTATTAGCGATATGAAACGATCTACAAGAGTAAGATTAGACATGTCGGTGAGAATTTATCTCAGAATTCGATATAATAGTACCACATCTCGCATTTCTTTCACAGCTATAACCACTGATGTTTGAAGAATTGGTGAAGAAGAGCTAGAGGTGATAGCATCAGAATGTTTAAAGTTATCGGCTTGTACTCGATATCACTAGATTTTTGACTATCAAAAAGCGTGTAGCGTTGAGATTGACCAAAAAATGCAAAGATGAAATAAAGATTTTTTAAGCAATTCATGTCGAACATCTTGCAATGTTACTGTCAATAAAGCGAAAAACGTCATTTGTCGTTTATCATTTTCATCAAATGAAATGAGGATGCCTTCACGGTAATCACATTATTTCAGCAGGTCTTATGTAGCTGAGTGAATGTTGTGTATGATGTTGGATCGGATTATTATGTGCTTCTTCAGTTCCGTGTTAATCGACCAACGACCAACTCGCCGTCAAATACCGATAGCCAATTGCAACTTCAAATCGACGATTGCTTCATCACTCGCGACGACGTCCACGACTTTTTGTGTCATTTTCAGAATCTTGCTGCTCGATTTGTTGCGAATCCGGCAATACGACAGATGATTGTTTCCTGAAATTTTATTTTTGCAATAAAATTCGAATGCAGTCACGCTCTGATGATTTATTCATCGTCAGTAGATGTTTCTATTGCATTTTTTCATGGTTCACATCCGCATTTGAGGCATGGTGGCCCTTAATTTCTCGAACGAGCTTCCTTGATTTCTTGAAAAATTCAATTTCTATGATTGTTTTTGTTCAGACAGTTTTTTTTTCACCTTTTCTCCTCAGAAGCGTTGACGGCATCTGAAAGGTGTGTGAAGAGTTGTGCACGATCAACCACTTTGTAGAAATCAGTCTGCTCGAACATTTTCCTCAGATCTTCTGAAAATGCCACCAATCGCAATCGGTTCAACTGCTGAACCATGACAATACAATAATGATCGACATGATCGTTTTGGTTTTGCGTATGTTCAGTAACCTGGCTATTTCTTAAAATGTGGAATTGCAAAATCGGAACGGCGTCAGTAAATGGAGATATGTGGCTAAACAGCATGGATTTGGGACAAAACCTAGCAAATCATTCATGACAATCGAGTTGATATGAAAGTTTACATGAGACGAATACAAGCAGTAGATGGCGATTCAAAGAAGAGAAATTTTGTCGGAAAGGGAAAATAAGAGTAAATTCATGAGCACTTCGCGAACCTCGTGCTTCAGCCAAATAGACGTCAATGCCGTCCCTGCTCAACTCCGTGTACATCTGCAAGTAATGTCATCTTTCAGGTTGAGGGAGGATTTGCATTGGAATCGAAGTTTTTGCAGAATGAATCAACCAATCGGATATTACCTGATGTATAGCAATTGATTCGGTTGCATTGCAAAACATAATATTAGAACAATGAAAAAATTTCAAAATTTTCGAACGACTCGAAAATACGCTACTTCTTCACATTACTATCATCAAACATTCTTCAAAACTTAACCGCTTCTGTAGTTTGCGAACAATATGTTGCTATGCATAACATTCCTGATGAGCAGACCTTTTTAATGGTGTCCAGTCCAAGATAATCGACATATGGAAACCCGGAGCAATCAATCACCAATGAGAACTCGTATTTTAATGGTTTTCGCTGAGCAAGATCGACATTAGATGTAGAACTTCGCTTATTGTTAGATTCATTGGACTCTCCTCGTTCAAGTTGCTCTTCTTCTGCGATCTCGTGTTCCGTTCCATACTCCTGCGAAAAACTACTAATGCTCATGTGCTGAATGAATTTCAATTGATAACTGTCATTACTATTAATGTATGATGATGAATGAACAATCAAAAATCCATGACATTGTTCATCCAGCGAATTCGTCAACGAACTCATCTGTTATTTTAGGGGTTACCTCATTGATGCTATAGGGTTTAGCTCATTGAAACCTACCGTACTCTCAGCTTTGACCAGTAACCTATCAATTTCTTCACACCAGTGGATCGAGCAGAATCTCTGCATTCAGAAAAATATATATTTTGTCGGGCGATTTTGCATAGTTGAGAAGCTATAGCTATTTTATTAAAGCTATCTCAACTAGCGCTGAGGTGCTCAATGATATGAATTTGATCACTACAGATCAATAGACATTATACATTATTATAGAAATATGGGATTGATACATTCAAGCCTACCGTCTTCTCAAGTTTGCCCAGTAACATAGCAATGTTTGTACATTATTCGATCGAGCAGAATTTCGGCTTTCTAAAAATGAAAAACTTGCCGGAAAATTCTGCCTCTGCGAGGTGATATAGCTATTTTCTGGTTCCATAGCGGCAAGCTCATTGAAACCTACCGTACTCTCAGCTTTGACCAGTAACCTATCAATTTCTTCACACCGGTGGATCGAGCAGAATCTCTGCATTCAGAAAAATATATGTTTTGTCGGGCGTTTTTGCGTAGTTGAGAAGCTATAGCTATTTTATTAAAGCTCTCTCAACTAGCGCTGAGGTGCTCATTGATATGCATTTGATCACTATAGATCAATAGACGTTATACATTATTGTAGAAATATAGGCTTGGTTCCATTCTCAGAACACATTATTATTGGTTACGATTGAAATTTTCGAGTGAGCGAATATATTAGGGAAATCATCTCCAAAAACTCACAACTCACTATTATCATCATGTTTCTCGAGTCCATTTGTGAATTAAAGAATCGAAATTCAGAACGGGTGTCTCCTCGTTATTGCTACAAGCAACAATGATCATATTTCCCTAAATCCCAATTCCATCTCATTCATTTCTGTTTCCTCGTTCATAATTTTGGGGTACTGAAATCAACTTATTAACTTTGACAGCAGTATATTATACCATACTAATTCTTTGTGTAAAGAGTGGAAATCGGTGTGGTTTCGGTCATTACCTGCGCACACTGACGATTCATTTCTTCAATTGTGACGAAACTTCTTTGCGAGTGCTTTTGTCGCCATTTTTTTACGCACTCTCGCAGGGTCTGCAATTTGACAGCATTATTGGTGATATTGGTGACTTTTTCGAGATTGATTAGTTTTACTGCTTGAATTATAAGCAGCCAGAAATGTCGTTCTCTTGTTGAGGTTCTTGAAATTGTTTCATTGACTCTCTTCCTCTCCTACACAATCCATCAAGAAAGGAATCATTAAAATGATCGATAGGAACAAATCACCACTACGAATCGATCAACACTTGTAAAGATCAGCGGTCCATCCAGCCTGAAGATGCAAGTGTCTCCTTCGATGAACTCAAGTTGCCTCTTCTTTGTTTCACGAAAATCGCCATCGTCATTCTTTGATAACACATGCCAGCGAAGCCTTGAAATAATGTCACAGTACCAGTTAGAAGATTGGTGAATGTGATATCTCTCAAAGAATTTACATTATACATCTTTGCATGATTCTAAAGTTATGATACATCATCTATTTCTAACGATGAGTTCCGTCAAAAAAGGGTCCCATCTTGCTATTCATCTTTGCTTCCCAATCGATCTCAATCCAGATAGATTCACAGATCATGTTCCAGTCAATCCGGCCATGTCCATGCTCAAAGCCATTATCATGCTCCGTATCAATACTGAACCGATGATGGAATTGAAAATGGGAATTCATTATCATTAACCAACTACCAACCACTGATTTCGGAAAATAGTCGTCAAGAGGGCGAATGCAATAGCTAATGCGAGGCCTTCAGCCATATCGTAACAAATTGTTAGCAGCATACTCATGATCCAAATCAGCTGTAATCGTTCAATCAATGAGGTGAACCGTAACAACAGTATAACGATTACAATGACTGCAGTACTAAATGTAAGTGGATATCGACGATACCCGAAAAATATTGAAGTTTTAGAAATCTCACAAACACGCACACAATCGATTTTAAAAACTGGCCAAAGTTTCCGAAGTTCAGTGAATTTCAGTATATACGACTTCATTGTAACCATGATCATTGAGGCGAGAACACACTGAAAATTTCCTTACTCTCAGCATAAATCTTTTAAAAATTTCATCAGATTTATTTTGAACAATAGTTCAAATGACATTTGATCACCGAATAGCCTTGTGCCAAGTGACTTTTTTGATATAACAATTTTGGATTGTTGAAGGCAAACCTTTGGAAGATATTCGAGAGCTGGTCCAATGTATAGAATAACAGAAACCAGGGCAAGCGCAGAGAACAGTGAAGTGAGCTGAAAATTCGCATATGTGTATGTTTAGCTGAGTGTGAGATAGAATCATTCACAACTGATGGAATTGATGCAGTAAGGATGGATGAAATTCTGTTTTTACCTGGGTGCATCCACCAACTGCTTTACCGATTACAGTTCGGACAAAGCCAGATGTGACCGGAAAAACCGGAAATAGAGAAGACAATAAGCCAACAAAGCCAAGCGCATAAAATTCCTGTAATCATTCTTTTTCATCTACAAAGTACAGATTTTGTGAGTTGAGTAGCTGACTAAACGTATTCCATTGAAATCAAACGCTATTGTTTGGTAGCTTTCGTTTTTTGTTGTTAGTTTCTAGGGCACTCAATCTAGATGATTTTGGTATTAACGTTAAAGCATATGTGTTTTTAGAAAGCATCAAGCGATGTCAAGGAATAGGTTTTCTGAAGATTTGGCAGGCAGACTGAAGTCAAACTCTTGACGATCACTGAATTGATGGCAAATTGAAAAAAGCAAGAGATAACACGAATATGCTCATTTTTGTTTGATATTTTACTGCGATAAACCATAACAAACCCCACCAAAAAAAACTGAATAGACATTGTTACCTGTCCACATTTTATGTTGTATTCATAGCGTTTCTCAACAATTTTTGCCACTGTCACATGAATGGCCACTGCGATTGCGGCGATACTGAGCGCATCAATACAAACTGATGGGAGCAGATCGAAACGAGGCAACGATGGAGGTGGAAATCGGGTCGGTATATTGCCGACTACGATAATCTGATGGCGATCGGCAAGTTCTGCGAAATTTGTGGCTGTTATGGCAACGATTGCCTGAAAGTTTTGGGAACAGTTCGTTTCTCATAAATCTAAATCTGCTCAATTGCATTCGATCCTCACTCTGATCATGATTTCTGATCATAAGTTATGAGTCGAGCAAATATTACGGCAAATAGATGAGGGAATTTTGTTTTATTGATAATTTTTCAGTCTTACTCAAATGATTTGCAAGAAACTACTTAAACCGTTGGATTGATAGAGTATGAATCTTCAAGAACACTCACAAGTATAAGGTCGTACGGGATCGGGAAAAGGAAGATTTGCGAAAGCCATGGTTGAAGAATCTCTTTGCCAAAGAGTAAGAAGGTGATTGACATTGCGCTCATCGTAACAGTTGCTGGTTTCGTCTCATTCAGATGTGTGAACAAGTCTTGTACCCTCTAAAGTTTCTCTACTTAATGTTTCCAGTAAGTTGGGAATATATTAGCAATTTTCAGGCGTGCTTAGTTTCATAGACCACGATCATTACTGTGTTCTATTTACCATGTCAATCATTGAGTAATTTAGGAACGAGTTACCCGAATGTTTTGACCAAAATGTTTTGATTTATATAGCAACTTATGCACTGTAACTTGATTAGGTTAATTAACGATCAGTGAAGATACTCCATCTGAAGAAATACGACATCGAATCTGAATTGGGAAAGGAACGAACATAATAAAGATAGCCGGGTCCAGCTCGTTTCTCCAGCTGAATTCCCAAAATATCACCGATTTGCGCAAAGAACACATGCACACAGCCACCAACCACAAAACCTGACATGACCTGTTCAGAGAAGTAACATGTAAGGTGCTCGAATCTCAATATACCCATCAAAATCTGCAACGTCAACATTAAAAGAATACCATTTGATGATGTTGTTGATCAGGATATCCCGGTAATACAAGGAAAACAAGACAGGAATGATAGATGAAAGCTGTTTTACTTCCTTTTCCCTAGTTCAAAATATATGCTAAGATGAGGAACACTCAAGGTAAATGAATGCTAACTGCTTAGACGCTCACAAAGATTCGTACTATAGCTTATTCATCATATGATATGAATCACCATAAATTTTAGTTCATCATTCCTATAAGTCATTTTCAAACAATACATGCAACTTGAATTGAATTGCAAAAGACTATTCATTGTGAAGAACGTTGTAAAATCATCACGTTTCAGAGCAACACAATAACAGTCGATCAACTAGCAACACACAAAAGTGTTTGATCAAGAGAGTGCCAAGTGGATTAGCTAAAAAGTTCATGAGATTCACCTGAATACAAGCACTCAGAAAGACCAATGTTGCGGCAACTTCTATTGGCTTTACGGAATGTTGAGACGCTTCCCAAACGTTAGCGTTGATTTCATCGTTTGTGAATTCAAAATCTGTTTCATTCATGCCATCGGGCTCGAATGGCATGGCAAAATGATTTGGATTAGTTGTGTTGAAGATATCCGTTGTGCTGTTATCCCATGTATTCATAGAAGCTTGCATAAGCATGACCTTCTCGATTGCTGCTCGGGTCATCAGTGATAGTACAACGAAACCACCTGAAATTGGCGTTGATATGATAATCACATGAAGCGACAAATATGGTGGCTGTGAGCATTGGACACTGAGAATATCAGCAACTGGAGTATCAGCATTCTGCTAGAAGACGATTGATGTCAAGGGGTTTTTCTCCAAAACTTCTTCAAATATTGTTTAAATCGTAATGAGGGATTTCGAAGCCCGTCGTTCAATAATTGTATAAGCTAAGTTTCACAGCGATAACATTCTCGTGCATTCAGATCAATGCATATATTAGTCTAATGCACTGGTTCTCATAGTGGGTGAAATCGCTTCCATTCATACTTCGATGTTCAGTTCAGAATTCATTTATACATCAGTCATCACTGAGAAGAGATTAAGAACTTGGGCAATTTTCATAAGCTTCTTGATTTCTCAAATGGTTTAAACAGAGCGCTCACCCAACGAATTATGCTTCGATGTTCCAAAAAATATGTACATGAAAGAGGGAAAGATAGCCGTGTAGAGACCGTACACTGGATCAACACCTGTGATCGATGCTTGCGCAATACCTGAAAAAAGTTGATATTTGTAAATACTTTCGAGAGGTTTTGATTTATCGACATATTGTGAACTAATTTCCTCCTTCCAACACGTGTATATCATCTACTCTTCTATCTGGACTCGACTAAAGAGTTTCCATAGAATTTAGCACATAATCAGACATCTTGCTCCACAAACCGATTGTTGAGCTGCGATCACCGTAATTTCAAGCAATTCACCTCTAGGTACAGCGAAAACAGCCATAGTTAGACCTCCACTGAGATCACCGAAGAACGATCGCTTCCATTCATACTGAGGTAGCCAGTTGATGATTGGTAGGAATCGACGAATCGTCCTCCATAGATGCCGAAATGTCAGCTTATTACGAACACCTCGAACAATCTTCTCGAGTCGTTCCTTCCTTGGCGTATGGAACTTAGTATCGGCAGAGTCCATTTGAAATATTCTCGTTTTGCCACGCGCTCTCTGATTAAGTAACGACTCAAGTTCCAGTCAAACTGAGTTTCAACTATGAAAAAAAAAACGCGTGAAGGCAATCATTATCAAATCATACAAAGAGATAGATAAACTTCTAAGTTATAACACATGGATCAAATCGCTGAATGTGGCATACGGAGGCATGTGAATGGATATATTGGTGTAATGAGATTACGAGATTACAAAATGCATATATTAGTCTAA
>JAPYMA010000082.1:0-19009 GCA_035041965.1 Anisakis pegreffii | reverse complement strand
TAATAATAATAATAACAATAACAATAAGAACATAGAAAGCATCTCAAGATGATGAAACAATTCTGCCCAGATGATCCATTGAGGTGACGAAACTTCCATCCGAAACCACCATACCAGAACGACTCACGTGAACACGTTTCACACCACGTTTCACGTATGCTTTATCCTCTTCCTTAAAAGTCACTGATGAACGAACACAAACACGATAGCGGTAATGATAACTATCCATGACCAAATATTCAAGAATTATTAACAGTGACACCGTCATATCTCCCACTAGCAAATGAAGAACACAAGTCTAATAAAGCACTCATCCTAAGCCTAAAAACTTAACAAGAGCAAATATTTTGGTCAGTTCAAATCCACAATGTGTCTGCTTTGATTCACATCTCCATGAACTGCTTAAAACACTCATGCAAACCACAAAATTGTGGCAATCTAACAAAACAATTTCAACGTCTACAATTGCAAGTATTTTTATTAATTGCATGGAAAGACCTTCTAAAATAGCAGTAATAACATTGATATCAACTTCAATCGAAACAGATTTGATAACGAAACGAATCATGACAATTCCGTGATTATGCATTGACAGTATGATGAACCTGCACGGCCATATCAACCAGATCCGTACGAACACGTATAGTACCATTGGTTGGTGAGCAGCTGATATGTCTCGGACGACAATTCACCTCAACATTTCCATTTGACTCTTGTTTTATGTAGATATCTGCAGTTATATCTTACATTAATGTTTTTTTATTTCGCATATCATTCATAATTTTGTGCCTCACACTTAAATAATGTGAAACAGTGCAAAAATACTAAAACTCTCTAACTGTTGGAGAAAGGCAGATTAATAGAGTGAATGAATAATGAATGATCACTAACCATTGATGGTGATCATCAGCGAGTCATCATTACGAGTGCCGTAACGCGCTCGTTTCACGATATCATTGCATAAATTTGTAAACTGAAACAAATAATGAAACTATGAGTTTAGCTTATGAGCTATGATCCATTTCATATTCAATTCTTATGGCTGCTACTCAACTTTAACGAATCACATTTCGAGAAGATCTTTAAGGCTCTCAAAAATATCATATAGACTAACATATTAATCAAGTTTAAGTAATATTATGATCATTAATGAAATCACTTTTCAGTTGTAACTCATCAACTAGTTCATTATTTGTGCTTTATTATCAAGTTCAGATGAGAACGCGTTTGATCAAATTTTCTTTTACTGTTAATGAGAACTTTTTTATTGATTCATTGACCAACCTCTTGTCCAGTTTGGCATTCACTGTAGAAATGTCGCATCGTGAAATCATGATTCAAATTCGGAAACTGCAAAAGAACTGATGGAACCGAAGCGGTTCCTTTCACTGCTGAACTGGACACAAAGTAGGTTTCGCCCAAATGCGACATTGTAAAGAGAACACCTTCGGCACCAAAAACGGCCGATTTATTCGATGTGTATGCTGAAATGAAATTATTTTCAAGTCAGATGCAATGTACAATGAATTTACAGTGCTCCATTTCAATTGCACAATGGTAACAAACCTTCTCATAAGTAAACCTCAGTCGTGGTCTATGGCTAAGCTTTTCTTGCTATGCGATCATGAAGTTATCATTATCTTTCCTCTCAAAGAATCATTTTTATTGGCTATAGGCATCCGACTAGACTAATATTTTTCCAAGTGAAACAATCGAAATTCTACAAAACTGATAACACCAATATTTGAAACAACTCAACGGATAATCAACCTTCTATGGACTAGAAGCCGAAATGAGGTGCTGAAACTAACTAACGTGTTGTAGCGAAATTGCAGAAAACTTTTTCGCCCTGTTGAAAGATACGCGCATTTGGATGTAGTATGCATGCGGTTGTGCCCGTACTGTTGCATGATGACTCAAATTTCAATGACCGTTAAAAAAAATAACGCAAAATAACACTCTATTAGTTGGTCATAAATTCAGAAATTATACGAGCCAACGGTCACATTCATCAATGTCAGTTTATGTTTTCTTCAAGAATTTTTCCCTCAATGCCTAAGATCCGAAGGCTGTGAATAAGTTTGATGGAAATAAACTTGTGATGGGTACAAAAGAAACTCTCTGACGAGCGACAATTTAAACAATCATACCGAAAATTTATCGTGGCACAGCACTCTCATAGCACGATCCGCCGCAATCTGAGATATTCGACGATTATTTATCATGCGTACGGAAAGATCTCAATCTCAATGCTTAACTTAGGCGATCACAACTTCACTGATCATTTTATATACCTACGACAGCATCAATAACCTCACTCAATCTCTTCGCTCAGCCCTCTATCCATCAGCAGGGGCTTTTATTTGATCATAATAATAATTAAATACTTCATTGAATGACTTCCTTACGCAAAATGAAGCTATCACGGATCTCAAACGGATCACGAATTTTCTTACCGAATCACAGTTCGAGAAAATGTTTAAGGTTCTCAGAAATATCACATAGACTAACATATTAATCAAGTTGAAGCAAAACTATCATCACTAATGAAACCACTGTTCAATTGTAACTCATCAACTGGTCCTTTATTTGTGTTTTATTTTATTATCAATATCGCCTGATCACTGCTTCATTTGCTCAGATAAAATTACCTCGATAATAACACCCATATTCATGATCACCGATATGGTTCCATTTCCACCAACATATAGAATCGGTGCTTTCGCACTGCTTTCCGATGATGCTACTGCTGCTTGACCTTGAAACTCTCTCGGCTTATTATGCTTATCGGATTTCGGCTGATTCGTTCTTGTCGCATCACCGTAGCCATCATTCAGTGACCAGCTGGTTGGATTGACCACTGAATTTTGCGTTTCTGCAATACGGAACAGAAATACTGCAGAAAATTCAGAGAGGGTTTTAGAATTTTTTGATGATCAGTTGAAATCACTGCAAAATCGACTATTCAGATGTCAAAAATGCAATGGAAAATAGTATTGATTCTCCAGAAACTGAAAATAGTATTGATGACTTTCTCCATGAAACAACCATAATAAACATTTTATGACTGAGCGATGCTTTCTTTTACGAGATGCCACTTTATTATTGTGCAGGCAAAATACTCAACTATTCGATAATCAATGAGTTGATTGAATGAATCAGAAACCTTGATCACAACCAGAACCATTCGAATTTTGAGCCCTCGTCGAAAATTCTGATGAAACTAAAGTGGTGCTACGCGATCGAGCACTTGCACTAGCACGCCAAACGCGACAGTAGCGACGGTTATTATTACTGTTTCTAGCACGGCTATTTCTTGGTGTTCCAGATGAGGGCGAACCATAACTGCGCGTTGTTTCTGTCATTCCTCTCTTTGGTCCATCTCTGTGGCAAGAAGATGGAGTTGTCGCTGGAAAGTTGGCCTTAGTTCTTGACTCGCCCTCATGACTGCTCCATTGCTCTTCTGTCTTGCTAGTAGCAGTTCGTGCGTTTTGATCAGCACATCCCGTTGCAGTGGAAGATGAATTATTACGTCCTGAATCGTTGTCGTTATCGGCGCTTCGAGACGGCAACGTTGCCACTTTCTTTGGGGTTGTGAACGATGCGAGCTGACGTCTGTAATTACTGAGTGAAGAAAATATATTCGTAATCTTGTGATGCAACAGATCATATGCTACGATGACATCGAGGATCAATGAAAACAGGAGGTCGAATAATTGTAGAGAACGATCAAGTGTTCATAATGTATTGCGGAGTGGAAAAAACTCAGTCTATGATTGTAAGCAACGATTAATGAAGCAAGCGATTTTGTGAAATGTTAAATTATGCTATCAATTGCGCCAATAAAATATCATTTTGCTGGGATTACTTAAAATAAAAAATATGCGAAGTGCAATGACCATTCCAAGTTTTCGAAGACAACTAGACTCTTACTAATCAATTTCAGTAGATTCCTGGTAATAGACGTTAAATGAGTGATAAGAAACTGAATGAGACATGCACTCTCGTTACCTTTGCGCTCCAATCGCTCCAAAGCAACCTCTTCCAACATAGAATTTGCCCACTTCATCGCTTCTTTCTTCAAGCGATTCCTTCAAGCCGGTCGTCTTAACCTAAGAATGTATGTTTCATTTCGCAATATTTTCATTTGCACTGTTTGTTACTGCATTCTTCATTCGATAGCACTTTGCACATGATATCAACGTGCTAGGAGATCAATGATCAATAGAAAAGGAGAGATTGACTGACTGTAGGGGAGCAATCAAATGTACGTAATGTATTGTGCAGTGGAAAAGAACTCGTCAGCGCGATAACAACTATAAGACAAATAATAATGAGTGGTGAGACTTCATTAATAGAGGGATGAATGCATTTTTGTTAACAACAGATTTTGGTCAGATTGTAATCCTTCAAATGTTGTCCTTTTAGGCAAAATATGAACGCTTAAGGTAAATTCTGTCTGATAATAAATTCACGATAAGTGAGTATTTCATCATCAGTTAAATCTCAATCGTTGCCAACCTATGATTATATGATTCAAGAGCACAATGCAGGCTTTATGATGTTGTTATGTGTTGATCACGGAATGAATTCAATTCAATTCGCGTCTGATCTGTACTTCATCATAATATTCCAATATACGAACACAGTTCCAATTAATCACATCTACTCATCCCAGCTAAGCAAGAATCTAGGCAGTTCTTCAGTTTGACATTAGCAGATCTGGATTATTCAACGACATACCTTTGTTTCAGCTAATAAATTGTTCGTTTGTTCCATCTGATTTTCAACATCATCATCAAGTGCCGTAATGTCCTTGTCCGTATCGAGACCAATTGCGATATTATTCACTCCATCACGAATTGCTGCACTCACCAATTCATGCCTATTATTCGCTCGTATATCTCCAGCATCTATGGGGATGTCAACCCAACAACCGCCATCATTGTTCTGCTCAGAGTCGAGCGATCGCTCGTCATTATCCACCTCATCCTCGTCATTTCTCGCCTCATTAGGATCATCATCTTCGCGTTTGATCTATAATACATCCTCTTAAATTTGTTCATGGATTTTCAAAAATTCCAGTATGGCAAACAACCATTCGATTGTATACATACTCGAAACTCGATTAAATTCATTCAAAAGTTGCTTCAACTGGATCTCATTTTTGTTTTGGCCCTACGATAATGTTAAAAGATAATTACGGGCTACCTAAACAGTCAAGCCATTCAATCGAGGATAATGACAGAAATACTTCAGTTAATAATCACAACAAGGGCATATTGAATGGCTAAATGAGTTCTATCCTTAGAAATTATCTGGCAATCTTATCCCAAAGACCCGCAGACATTCTCTTAAGAGACTGCAGTCGGTCAGTTCGATGAACCGTGAAGTACATAAGTCATTTAATTACGAACCATTTGGTGATTCTGCTCGTTTTCACCGGTTTCATTGCTATCACTGTAGGTAGTGGACGTGTGCACTGACTCATCATTAGTGCCCACATCACCACATTCCATCGCTAATCTCTTTGCATTTTCCGAGTTCTTGTCCTCCGCTGCGGTTGACATTCTAGCAATTTGACGTTCAGATAACGAGATATGAGTAATCTGTACTTATCAACAATTCTTTTTTTTTTCACATCTACACAGACATATACATGTATATATACTTGCATGCGTTTAAGTATTCAACATAGTAATGTATGTTTCCATTGTTGATGAATCGTTACCTTTTATGCTTGAACATTAGCTATATCACCTAGCATTTATTATTACGATCAGTGATGTGATCAGTGATGTAAATATTAAGTTTTTGTTGGTCACCATTTATGATGTAAGAATATATCAAGTTTAATATCAAGTTTTAAATATTTGAAGAAGTTTACTGGTCGCAGTGGTTTAGAAACGTTTATTTGGACGGAAACTGACCTCGAGTTGTTGACGATCAATCAGTGAGTACTATGAAAAGTTGATGTAAATGAAACCGTGGTCAGTCGCACTCTTACACCGCGAGTTTATCTCTGATGGAATAGCTCGAAGGTGGCAATCTGAAAATGCGTTTGTTGCCCAATGAGAAGAGCAGTAGAATATCATGATAAATCCACCAAACAAAAGCCGATCCTCATTGGTTGTTCATGATGGCAAATATCGCATGTTGCCCATAGTCTCATATATAACATTGTCAAGCGATCCGTAACACGAGATCTTCTCAGCATGTTCATGATCTGAGGCAAGAGCGTTGTTTATTCGAAATCGCTACAAACCAAAATTGTCCCTATTCTACTGTCTTCCACAGAAATTGTTTCGAATATTAATTCAGCAAGCATTGACCAGTAACAATTTCTATTAAGCCAGATTGAATAACATTTAAAACTGTTCTTTTAACAGTTTTTCCCCATAAACGACTGGTATCAAAATCACAAACATGAATTACATTATAAGAAATCCTTACAGTGAACCGCTCCAAAATTTGACAGTCTTCAGCGAATGAAAAAGAGTTCCATTCATTTTGCTATTATAATTTCTGCATTTACCAGCTGGTATGACTTATTCAAATTTCTTTACTTTTTCCATTTCACTGTCAGGTTTCATGCTAATTTCTTTGGAAAAACTCTCTTTGAAATCAGAATGTCATCGTGCTAGTTATTCATAGAATCAGGTAGCAATTTTTGCTAGTGATATGATAATTTTTGTGAGTTGGAAAGTTTGATAAATAACGATCGTTGATGATGCATTCTGTTTGCGCTATAGAACATGACTGTTACTTTAGAAAGAGTGCATAGTTTTTGAAAGGAAACCTTCAACCGCTTCAGATAGCTCGCACACACTCGATATAATGGCAGTGTCATTAACCATCACTATTTCTTGCAAATTTCTAAGGCACTCAACTCTTCTGCATCTTCATTATTGCAATCGTGTGCATCACATTTATTTCTCATAAATTTTCACAGAATGTCAAACCATACAAATAGATCTACTCAGAAAACCTCCGGTTTGTTGGTGGATTCACCCTGATAGATGAGTTCTAGTGCTAGCTTGCCAATGAATCTTATTTCATTCATTCATTTCACAATCTCGCATGTTTAACCAGTCAGATTTTCAACGTAAATGCATCAAAACGAGTCATTTAGCCAAGCACGACCGACCATTCATCATTCAATATTATTCAGTAAGGATTCACCTCATTGTTGAGATTTTACGCCAAATCATTGACGATGCTCAGAATACGTTGTTAGTTGACCGCACAATTGTGCCATTTTGAATGTTTTGTTCACTACGTATTTACCAGTGCATCTGTTGAATAAATCAGCGATTTTGGCATTTATTGCGAGCAACTTGACTGAATTATATCTGAAATCTTGATCCCATAATGACAATCTTGTTATCGACAATAAGTGATGTAAAGGAACGCTCCATTTCTGATATTCCGAAACGGTTAGCTATATTTTTAGTCTGAAGTAAACTCTGATCAACTGTGATTTTGATCGTTTTGCGACACCTTTCGACTTCAAATAATATAATAATTAATGAACTCATTGGTAAAGTCAACCTGTAGCAGTAACATGACGGTTATCAGGCTTGAGCCACGAGAAAAACGAGAAAATGATATCCTGTTTGCGTTTGTCCACCATCGAAGGAACCACGAACGTTGCCAGTGCATGAAAAATTGATTCCCAATTACACCAGCAGCGACGAAAACTTATTATTTGAATGGACAGTATCGAATAACGACCGGATTGAGAAGCTAAACTGATTATTGGTGCAATTTTAAATATATAGAACATAAAAAGTAAAGGAGTGAATGAATGAACAGAGTCATGAAGGAGAATTACCTGTCGAATTGGTTCGACGACCAGTCGAATTTCGCAGAAGTCGCCGGCGAATCCAGAGCCGAGTAGTTCCTGCGCGATCCACTGTGCCCGATCCTCGCGATCTGAAATCAAACAGATTAGACTTTGAAAAGAAAAATCGGACAGTGAGGCAGGACAATATTAGACGCATGCGTCCACGAATGGACGCAAAAGTGAACATCGGTGAGATCCGACGGCTCACCACACCGACGGATCTCGTCCAACGGCGTTGGATGAAAAGAATCGCCGTTGGATGAAATGAAGAAATGAAACACTAAAAAACAACACCCCCCAACCCCACCCCTCCCTCCCCAACCCCCACCCCCTCCCCAACCCCCACCTCCCTCCCCAACCCCACCCCCTCCCCAACCCCCACCCCCTCCCCACCCCTCCCTCCCCAACCCCACTCCCTCCCCAACCCCCACTCCCCCTCCCCAACCCCACCCCCAACCCCACCCCTCCCCACCCCTCCCCTAGCCCCAACCCTACCCTTCAACCTCAACCCTCTCAGTCGAGCTCTTTATCCATCAAACACCGCCGTTCACAAAAATTCATGCAATCCCAATCATGAAATCTGTTGTTTGGTTGGAACACAATATTCTGATCATCTTTTTTTGAAGCGAATATATATATCCAAGTGAATTTTCGTAATAACTCGTGTAATGTTTCTTATCATTGATAGCTGAGCTGATTTTCACTATCACTTGAGCCATGCTGTTAACCATCCAACTCACCATCCCATTTCGTGACTCGATGTGAGTCGGATGGTTAACAGCATGGCTCAAATGACGGTGTTTGATGGATAAAGAACTCACCCGCCCGTCCCATCCTCTCCATGATCTCTGAAATATTTATGAAAAAACAATACCCCCCAACCCCGCTCCCCACCTCCTCCCACCCCTCCATCCCCACCCCCAGCCTCAATCCCCTCAGTCGAGCTCTTTATCCATCAAACACCGCCGTTCACAAAAATTCATACAATCCCAATCAAGAAATCTGTTGTTTGGTTGGAATAAATTATTTTGATCTTTTTTTTGAAGCGAATATATATATCTAAGTGAATTTTCGTAATAACTCGTGTAATGTTTCTTATCATTGATAGCTGAGCTGATTTTCACTATCACTTGAGCCATGCTGTTAACCATCCGACTCACCATCCCATTTCGTGACTCGATGTGAGTCGGATGGTTAACAGCATGGCTCAAATGACGGTGTTTGATGGATAAAGAACTCACCCGCCCGTCCCATCCTCTCAACCATCTCTGAAGTATTGGTGGAATGAATCAACTTCGTTTGTTATTCATTTCGGCTCATTGAATCGTTTCAAACTCCAATGATTTCTTAACAAAATTTTTCAGTGATGTTATTAAGATTCATCTCAAAACAACTTCACTCCAACAATACTTCAGTTTCCATATTGCCCTCAAAACCGTTTACATTCACGTAAAGTATATATCCCCACGGGAATCATGCAAATGGAATATCTTCCAAAAGAAATTCACAATTCAGAAATTTCTCCCAAATTATTAGAAACCCAAAGAAATGGAATATCCGAAACTTCAGAGTATTCTACAAATCTTCCTTGTAGGATGAATATTTAAATATTCAGTACATTCAGAATATTGCAGTTCGATCATATTACTGCAGGTAGTAATTCTATCCAAATTACACTTCATTTCTTCCGTCCTACATTCGCACAAGGAAGATTTGCATGCTTCATTTCATTATTCCAATTCATCAGCACATTCCAAAAATTCTCATTAACGCGCTGAATTGTGAGGATATTGCAACAGGGATTCTGTAAAATAACTAAGTTTTCTCCATTTATCCCGAAATCTTGGGAGATCGAAATTTCCTTAGCTATTCCATACTGAATTTTTTTAAAATGCTGCATCAGAATTTTTACCTAATTAATTTCCAGTTACGGAACGATATGGCAATGTTGAGATTTTCAGAATCTCATATAATTTTTGAGTGGATTCTGAATTTCCAGCGCTGTCTAGACAAATTTTCGCATTAAAAACAGCTGGGATTTGAAAAGCTACGATAAAGGTCGTACCTTTTCAATTTCCCAATAACGTCATTTCATATTGGGATGATTCAATGAATATAATCGATGTTAATATGCGAAAATATCGCAATTTTCGATATCGCAATATCGCAATTTATTCAAATCAGCCCAATTCTGATTTGAATGAATCAGTTATGAAACTTTAATCGCATCTTAAATTCCGAAAGGAATGCGATTCGTAGAGATAGTCTGATGAAAATTATCATCAGATGGAAAAAAGTGATCGATCGAAACAATTTCCGATTCGAAATAATGAATGAATGGAAATTTGATTCATTCATTTTGAAAATATGATCGAATAATTTCATAATTCAATGCATAATTCCAAAGTTATTTCAGAAATTTCTCTCCTCAAGCAATCAAATCTTCCAAATTAAAACTTCAGCTAATTTTACTTCAATATTTCGTGATCTTTGAAAGGTAACAGAGGATAGATTCTGAAATTATTCGCGGTTTCAACAATTTTACTGTTCCCCCAAATAATACTCAAATTCTCAATGGTCATTGGATGTATGCTCTCGAAAGGAACTTTCTCAAACTAACTCCGAAAATTTTCATTTCTTATAAATCTCTCACACGTTACAACTCTTTCAGATGAAATACTTCATCGATATTCACTCAACTTAACAATACGAAGAGACAGCTTTCGCCTCGTTGCTGATTTCTATTCCCTAAGTAGGCGAAGATTGAAACATTTGAAAAAAATTATAAAATCACAATGAATTTCGCCAGAAATTGAACTCGTAATGAAATTTCTGTCTTCGAAATAATTCATGTTCATCGAAATAATTCAGTAATATTCATGCCCAACCACTCTTTTCTAGTAGTCGAAAGGCACAAGTGTTTTCGTTCGAAAATTTCCTCGCAACGCCAAATCTCAACCGAAACGTCACTGAATTCACTCCTTCCACCGTATCCGAAACATCAGGCTTAATGTTCTTTTGTTATAACCTGAATACAAAAGAACATTGAACAATGAACACATGAATACAATACAACGAATACACAATATAAATCGAACACAACAAATCATTCAAAAAGCTGTATTAGCTTTCTGAACATACAAATGATATACAAATGAAATGAACACACAAATGAACAAGCATAACGAAACATACATATGAATATTACATCGAATGAAAAAAAAACTGTTTTTAATTTATTTTATTTTTTTTGTTTTTTTTATTTTTTGTTTTTTTTTGTTTTTTTATATTTTTTTGTTTTTTTTGTTTTTTTGTTTTATTATTTTTTTTGTTTTTTTAATTTTATTATTTTTTTGTTTTTTTTAATTTTATTATTTTTTTGTTTTTTTTAAATTTTATTATTTTTTTGTTTTTTTTTAATTTTATTATTTTTTTTGTTTTTTTTTGATTTTATTATTTTTTTTGTTTTTTTTAATTTTTTAAAATTTTTTCCTTAATTTTGTATTTTTTTAAATAAAGAAGGAAGAAACACAAGAAATAAATAAGAACAAAATAAATATTGAACAAATTAGTTAACAAACATTAAACTAGTAACTAGAGAACATAACGAACAAGTTATAAGAACATCAACAGAAAATTAATTAACAATAACTCAATAATTAATCACTAATTTCCCTCAACAGTTTCGATTTCACTATTTCTATTTGACTACTCGCCTCAAGAAGATTTTGAATAAACGAGTCTGTGATGATAATTGCTCAGTGAACGAATCACTGAGATGATAATTTCTAAATCAGTGAATCTTAATGATAATTACTAAATCAGTGAATCTTACTGATAATTACTAAACCAAATAATCTTAATGATAATTACTAATGATAATTACTGATAATTACTTAATGATAATTACTAAGCCAATGAATCGGTGGTGATGACTACCAAATCAATGAGTCTTAATGATAATCACTAAATCAATGAATCTTAATGATGATTTCTAATTCATGTGAATGAATTTAAATTCTAATCGACACTATCAATTCTGCTTGATTATTTTCAATCAAAATGAATGCTGAATAAAATCAGCCCAATGATTTGTTAATATAACGATAAACAATTATTAAATATTAGTAAAAAAATGATCGATACGATCAAATAATACAAAACAATCAATCCAACACCCAACACCAACACCAACGTACCAACCAAGAGCGTCAAGAGGAGCGAGCAAGAGGGGAGCAACCACGCGGGTTTGGCCTCGTTTTTCAAGAGGTCAAGAGGGCAACGTACAGCACACTACTACAAGTTCTAACCGTTCTGGCCTTACTCATCATATTCACAACTCAGAACTTAAATCAAATTCAAGGTGGTGTAAAATCGAATTTAATCATAAATCATAAATGTCATTTTCATCATTGTCATCAATAAATTTTGTCACCTAGCAGCGACCAACCGCAGACCAAAAATGTTAATAAAATCAAGGAGGGATATGCAAGGGGGACGGGGGGGTAGGGAACTTATCTCATCATCAAAGGGGGAACGCACGAAAGCAACCGAGTGCCCACCGGGAAACGCTACAGGGAGGGAGACAACAGCAATGAACGAACACGCAAACAACAACAACAAACAACAAAACGACAGAACCTCACCAGCAAGAACCGCCGTGTGAGGAAAATCCTTATAAAAAACTCTCATCTTCAGTCCTATTCTCCTAGAATCTGTATCTACCATTCTAAAACAGCAATCGATTCACAACGATCATATCAGAATCTTTTCGACAACACACCATTCATTCAATTCAACAAATACGCAAACTCATCAGGATTTCCTCAATAAAACTCCACTCAACTCAAAAACCATGCAAACTCATCATTTCATTTCCTCATACTCATAATCATCCCCAGTGCTCAGTCAATCAGTCAATCAATCAAGTGCCCAAAAATGGTACAAATATAACCGGTCGGTTCTGCTGGGTTGGCCTGCGATGAAGATGCGTCGATGAATCCATGATCGTCCACTGCTGCTGCCTCTCTCAGATGGTTACTCCCTGTAACGTTTCGACGGACCAGGTCCACGGCAGTCCCCAGCTGACGTCCCCGAGGATTGGTGCCGTTTTCGAGACGACACCGTTGCCTCGGCGCCCTCGCGGAGTGGGACCGCGATATGGGTAATATCGCGACCCAGCTCCGAAAGACGTTCGGCGTCGAGCCTACGCGCCTTCTGGATGTTACGGGGGGCGCGCACACACCTCTCCGACCGGTGGGCGTCCATGAAGATGTTCAACTGTTGCTCGGAGAGGTGGGGAGGAACCTGCACGTGGTAGCCGCACCATGTGCACAGCGCTGAAATAATAATTGAGTCAGTATTTCTTAATGATTTACAGCTTGATTTGTTCATCTGAAATCAATTTAAGTTATGCCAATGCGAGTATTCCCAATTATGCGAGCGATTTCGATTCACTTGCAAACATTTTATTCGTTTATATCATCGAATCCAAATTTTAGCTCATTTATCTGCGCAGAACGATGTTAGTGTGATTTTCATAATATATTGCACAGCTTTCTCAGATCAGTTCATGAATACTTAAAGCTTTTCCGTAAGCTGAAAACTTGCATGTGGATGATAAAATTCATATCGTTCATTGATGAGCGATTTCTAATCTCCTTTTCATCAGCGACTATTCATTTCTGCTGACGAATTCAAAAGAAAACAATCAAGAAATAATTTCTCAAAAATTTACAAAGCATTTACAAAAGATTCAAACATACTTGTTTCTTGATGGCACTTAGCTCTGCGCACATGGACTCTCCAAGCCGCCACAGTTGCGAAACCTGTGGACGGCCTGGCGCATCCGGGTAACCGACAATCTGTAAGATAAATTCATAATAAGAATTGAACGACATTACAAGCTGAACACCTCAAGGAGGTGATTGGATTACGCTTCAAAATTCATCTACCAGAAAGGATATCAGAATGATCGATTCATTTTACCTATATATAACACCACAGTGCACTAAATTAATCGGTGTTTGTTTGATAATTATCAACTATTTGTACCATTACTATTCTTTTATAGTAGCAAGTATCATTGCTCTTCAATTAAGGTTGTTGTTGGCCTCAGCATATAAAAAATAAGTGATGTTGAAATGAACTTACATATTTTATTATTATTGCATACCATGTATGCGTTGGTGGTGGGTGGTGTTACCTCGGATGCGTGCTCCGGTCGCAAACCTTCGATATTTGCGGGCCGGAACACTTGCGGCTCTGGTCTCTCCCTCGGCTGCCTTCGTGCGGTGGCGTAGCGCCTGCAAATTAGTTGACCATTTACTAACGATTCAAATCGTTTTGTCAAATTCAGTGAAAATGTAATTCCATTATTGCTTCACGCGGAGATGGTAACTCAGCATCATTTTAATTACCCTTCATAATTACACAGAAAAAGAAAGTGGTAGAATGAAATATGTGATGGTGAAAACTTACAGGTTATAGGTGCGCTGCGCCGGTTCTGGGGAATGGGGTTGGGGTGGGGGCGGGTAGGGTTTGGTCTGCGGCTGTTCGACTGCTTCTGGCCGGGTACCTCTGCCGGATGGGCGTGCCTCTGGCTCTGCCAGTACCTGAAAGTTCGGAATGCTGGAAGCATGGAACAAAGATTAGGCACCACATGCAACGATTATAATCTTAGATCTCTCATTGCCTTTTAAGTGGTGCAGTAGATAAAGTAATGTTCTGAAATGTAATTGTGGAGCATCACTATTTTTATCGCTATGATTTTGACCACTATTAGCATCATTTTGATATCATCATTACAATTATCAATCGGTTAGGCAATCGCATACTCATCATATATCGTGTCTTACTTAAGAGATCAACAAAGAATGCAATTCATCAGCCATATTCCAAGCAAGATAAGAATATAATTTCGAGCACGCCAAAGGATAAAACGATGGTGCAGAAGGAAAAGCTTGAAAATGAAATGAAACATGTGATAAAACAAAATGCTCACGGGTGCTGTTGCTGTTGCTCTCGACTGATACCAATTATTCAAATTTTTGTATTCATTACTTTCCACGTACTGAAAAAATCATTTAATCAGATGATCAGTTGCGTACATGACATTGTGTTCACACATATGATTATCTTTCAATTCCAATTTTCATGTTTCAGTTCAGTCACTATTCTCGTGAAACAGTTTTTACTCATTTCAGCTGGAATGCTTCGTATTGGAAAGATGGAGAGAACTCTCATAGTTAAACAAATTATTTTGGATTATTATGAGAAGTGATGAATCTTTACACGGTTCGGTTTATTGAATAAGTATCGCTGGAAGAACCAATAAAAATGCAATTCATAGGTAATACTCACCTGGACAGAGCCAGGACACTTTAATGCGACGAATCCGGCAGGCGTATAGATTGCCTGATGTATTGGGCCGGAAACGCCGAATTTCCAGCTGCCGCCACCTACACCACCATGGTGGACGAGCAGCTGGATGTGCCTCATCCGACAGATTGCTTCCACACTGAGGGGGCTATCCTCCTCCCTCAGCGCCCGGCGGACCGCTTCGTCTGCATTAATGTTGTACGGTTCCAGCCGGGAGAGGAACAACCAGTTCCTCTGGATGTACCCGGCCAGCTCTTGTGGGGCCGGTAAAAAGGCCAAAACGGCCAAAACTTGCAGCAGTGTGCTGCACATCACCCGCTCGACCTCTTGAAAAACGAGCCCAAACCCGCGGGGCTGCTCTCCTCTCGCTCTCTCCTCCTGACGCTCTTGGCACCCCCCGATGCCCACAAAGGCTCTTGCGGGGGCCCTGACTGAAAAATTTTCATTCCTTTAGGCAACAGTTACTGAACAGGGTTTCTGACCGACCTATATATGTAACTTCTCCTGTAATCATGATGAATCTATTGAAGTGATCAATTTCTATTTTTGGATGTATTTAATCTTCTCAGGTAATCAATCGTATATTCACCAATTCATTCAGCAAATGAATACAGCAACAACACTATTCCAGAATCGACGGTACAAAGACAAATCAGAAAGCGATTGACTGTTAGATATCGAATCAACGGTTATATACCAGTTGCTTAGTATCAATTTGGCGTTCATTAGGTTGATTTCTTGAATGATGACGAGGAGTTTTTACTTTTAGTAGCTTTCATGAGATGGTTGTGAGTTATGAGATGGTGTCAGAAGATGAAAGATTAATTAAGACATTTTAAGGATTAATTCAGCTAGACGGTCGGAAAGGTGTACGCTAATGAAATGCTGAAAAGTTGGCAAGACTGATGCCGAATAACAAAATTCATTATTGGTATCCATTTGGCTTGCTACAACCACTCAACACTTCGGCGATGCAGCTGTAACGTTTTATTTCACAGGATCGATTTGATAATGAGTTGGATTTGCTTATTGAATAAATTGTGCGATAAATGAAGTGAAATCGCTCGGTTGATCCAAGTGTATGTTCAGGGCATGTCATCAATCAAAGAATGAAGCATCGTTAGACTCACATTGACCAGATTCAGTCGATTATCCGAAAATAGAACGCAAAAATCTTGAATTATCGCGGTGCTTTTGATAATTTCCACATAATTACGCAGTGTTCGAAAAGTGGTGAGTGATTAGACATAATGTAGTAATTATGTTTACGATTAGAAGTTACAATATGATTGAGGTAGTTATCATGTGAATACGTTGCTTATAAACGTATGTTATTACTATCCAATAGCAGTAACTATAGCGCATTTCGACGTAAATCGCTGACTGGTTTTGACATAGATGGAAGATGCGTGATGAACCTAAGATTGAATTTGTTATGCGATATCAAACAGTTAAGCAGCGTAATTCTTTTTCTCGACTCTGTATTGTTTTTTTTTCTGTCCAGTTTTAACTGGAAGGAATGCGAAAATGTATTCCGGCGTGGAATTTTGATTGCTTTTCGAAGATTTAGATGCTTCTGTTATGTCACCGAGGTATCTATGACCGAAGATATTCCATGCATAGGATAAGACAAAATTTAGCTCATCAATTGAAAGTGCTCGCTTCAAGAGTTTTCAAACGAACTGAATACGACAAGGCGAGATGAATCAAGCAAATCAAAGACGCGATGAATCAAGGAAACTGTGATATCGATGAAAGATCTCCGTGTATGCAATAAGATTATCAGTTAAACATCGTAAAGTCAGACCTGCGGATATGTGACCGGTTGGAAAATCAAGCAAAATCATGCGCACTATGTAAACGCAAACAAAGCACATCAAAAGCAATAATTGTTCGAGATGTTGGTGAATGGTAATATACGAGAAATTATTTGAGAAGAGTACATGAAATTATGTGTGAAATGGCGAATGATCATTGACCAAATGAATAATGCAACAATCTATACTGAGGAAGAAAATTGAAAAATGAATGAACTAATTAAAGGAGAAAACTTACATTGCGGTAGTACGTTGGATGCCATAACCGCTTTCTTCTTTTTTTTTCAAAAATTAAGTTCGATTATCTGCAATATTAACAAACAGTATAGTTTAATCCTACGAGAATATCGAAGAGAAGAGAGCGATTGTGATATCAAACACAAAGTTTTCACAAAAAGCGACGAAATGGCGATCCATGATTGTGATTAGTGCAATCAGCTGAAATGGCACTCTAGAAGAATTGTCTCGTGGATGAGGAAATGTTTAGGGATGACATTTGGATAATAAGTTGATCTTTCTGATTCGGTTGACAGATGACTGCTTAACGATTGTTTTGGATTAGTTTCTGTGTGAAAAGGACCGAGGTGAAAATGAAACACATAGCAAACGATTGCCGACTGTACTGAACTGATAACTTGAGAATGAATTTTGATACTTAAATTCATAGATCTCATGGAATCACATTCACGCTGTATCAAAAAGGCAAATGTATCAAAACGTCTGTGTGCATGTTCTGAGAATGTTAAGTGATTT
Organism: Anisakis pegreffii; assembly: GCA_035041965.1. NCBI lineage: Eukaryota > Metazoa > Nematoda > Chromadorea > Rhabditida > Anisakidae > Anisakis > Anisakis pegreffii. Next base: position 1,213 of record JAPYMA010000082.1, on the reverse strand, counting down.
GTAATAAAAAATTAGTATCGTTAAAGAACACGAGTAAGCGATGCTCTGATGTTTGATAATCTGCAAAACTCGTTGAAATTTTGTGCTTTACCTAAAAATCGCTTAGTAAAGTGACGACACCTCAGATACTTCATGGCCAATTATCGAGAATTTCTCTGAACAATCCGGATGAATGAAACATTTACGATGAATCATGGTACCACTGATTAAGAAATCAAAACAGTTTTATTGGAGAGAATATTAAACAGAGAAAGAAAAAGAACAGAGGAATGACAGAGAACAACTGCGTTGCCGTGACGAAAGCAAAAAAAATGAGCACGATGAAGTGTGGACGAATTGAAAACGATCGATCGATTGCAATCAGTAGAGCAAATGTTCGAGAGTGATGCGTCGCGGTCACTTACTGCATCAGATAGTTTGTTGACGTCCCGAGGACGCATACTGCTTCACTGCTCTGTCGATGCCATGTACACGCCCACTGCTTCAGACACTGGGTTCACGCTTCCTGGTCACTTGATGCATTTCATGCTAAACAGATAATTTGACATCATTGCTATTGAATGATCTATGACAATGCTGCTGCAGCTCATTCAATACGGCGTACAATACATTATCACTATAGAAGCATTACCATAGAGGTATAGGTATGATACATTCAAGCATACCCTGCTCTCAGGATTCCACGCAACACGTCAACGTTAACAAACCAATCGATCGAGCAGAAACTCTGCATTCTAAAAAAAACTAATTATGCCGAAAAAATCTGTCTCTACGACGACATATAGCCAGCTCTTTGCTAATGCTATAAGGGTTAACACATCAAGCCTAGGCTTGAATGTGGCAAACCCTACAGAATCAAAAAATAGCAATATTGCCCCGAAGACGCAAAATTATGCTGCGAAATTTTCATTTTCAGAATGCCGAGCTTCTCATCAATCGAACGATGTGCAAATATCGCTGTAATAAAGCTCAAACTTGAGAAGACGATAGGCTGAGTGTATCAAACCAACATTTCTATAGTAATGTATAATATCTGTTTATCTATAACGATACCATGCATATCAACCAGCAGCATTGCGCTAGTTCAGATAGTTTCAATCGGAATTTTCCAGTGAACTTTTCATTTATAGAAAGCGGAGATTCTGCTCAACCAAACGATGTACAAACTTGAATATGTTTCCGGGCAAACTTGAGAAGACGGTAGGCGTGAATG
>JAPYMA010000081.1:0-52384 GCA_035041965.1 Anisakis pegreffii | reverse complement strand
ATCCACAAATTTGTCATTTTCATTTCGAAGCACATCCATTGCTGTCCATCTATCAGCGCGGTCGCGATCTTGTCATGTGTCGTTCATTTCTCAACGCTCACGTCTGGCAGTAGGCTCGAATATTCTAAGACAGCCTAGATCCTAGTCTATAATGAAAGTGAAATGAGCACTTTTTTACGATAAATTTTCATCGGAACGAGTTTTTATGACATGTTTAGAGGATATTTGCAATCCGTTGAAATTCTAAGCTGCGATGATTTATACTCTCTCTTCATTTGCCTTGTTCGAAAGCTGTCCATTTGTGTGCAATGATAATCACTGTAATTCATCATTGATCAAGTATAGACTGCAAATTATTAAGTGGGGATCGAAGTGCGCCTATTGAAAAACATTTCATTTAGTTTCAACGAAATTTCAATTCGTTTGGATTATTCATTAGAGTGACAGATTTTGTGAGGAAAAAATGGAACCCTGAAGAGTGCAATTCCTAGCTGATCTAAAAGTAGGTTTAAAAGTAACTTGTGTGAAATTTTGCTTCAAAAAATAATTCGAAAAGTTACTGAGTTAAATTTTTTTCACCTCAGATATCTTAGCAAACGAGTGTTGAATTTTTAAATTTCGTTGGTTTTTTCTTGATGATCCCCTAAAATCGTGTCTTTTTGACTGAAACAATTTCTGTGAAAGTTCATCGAAAAAAATTTGGTCGAAAAGTCGCCATCTTCACTGTATACTTTGGTAAAAAATAGTTTCAACCAGCCACCGTTCAGATTAATTTTTTGGAGCAAAATTTCATGCAGATTTCTAAGCTTAGAGGTTCTTTTAAGTTTGAGACCTAGGAAATTCTGACATCTGAAAGTCGTACATTGTGATGCTTCAGGCGAGAAACAAATTGACCCAGTTAACTTTCGAAGAATTTTTTGAATCAAAGATTCGCATTTTTAAAGCGAACTACGTTGTTTCTAAGCCAAAAGGTGTTGGTCAATTATCAAATTAATCTTTGCGATCATTTGCAAATGTTCTATCAAAGTGGCTCACGAATACACCGTGAAAATCGGTTGTGCTATCTGCCAAACTTTTGAATCAATCCGTTGCATATCTCTGACTTTAATGTTCGACCAAAATATGCAGGTGTGTATACGTTGAGGTGATATTCATAAATCTGTGTGTGCTTATAGACTTATTGCAATTCATCGTTTGGGAAAACTTTGGGAAGCTTAACTTACAAAAAAAAAACCTGTAGCCTTCTAGTTAATCGCAATTTATAAGTGCTACCTACATTATCTGACAGCGGAGGTATGATTAGTCGCCATAACTGACTGACTGTGAGTCAAAACCAACATCATATGAAAGAGAATGAAAAACTGTATCATTTCATTTCCTGCCCAATCGACCTGTGAGCCGAGATAAACGGAGTGAAAGACCGCGAAATTTGCACACATGATAACGTTCATCTGTTTGTAAGGGGTGGGTTAGACGGAAGAGCACAGATTACAAGACCGAAGTTTGATCACCGGATGTGCGTTTTTTGCAGTGCTAAATTTCTGATGGTGAATAAATTAGATGTGGAGAAGAGAGTAAAATTACGAATCATTGTATGGAAAGGAGCGTGCAAAGACATTGCACAAATAGGATATCAAAGTGTATTGGGTTTTTTAGAAATTATTAATTGATCGTTGTCAGATATTTCTGATAGAGACATGACATTAAATTAACTCCTGTAAGAACTTATTGTAAAGGTAAATTTCTCCATGGGTGAATCAGTTTATTCATCGTGCAAAAGTGGCATACCATTTTCAGTGAGAGTTCGTGCTCTGTTTTACTCCCAATTATTGCTGAAACGAAACAATTTGGGCGAATTGTAAGCAAGCAGTTATGATGTGTAATCTCAATAGATCTTATCTAATTGAAACAGTAAGCAAATGATTAACACTCCAAGACAACTTCCTAATATCGAATCATACTAATTGGCATGTACAATGCCGTGATAAAATTCAAAATAGATTGAATTTCAAGGGAGCAGTTCGTTGCATAGCTTGATTAGTGATGGTGACGATTGCAATAACAGTGATTATAGTGGTCTTTATAGTTGGTGTTGTCCTCAATAATGTCAGTAGTAGCAGCAGTTGTTTGGTAATTGGAATTAGCATTCAAGTTATTATTATTATTGCGATGCATAATTATTAGTTCAGGTATGTCCACGAGTGGCTGAAACTGCGCCTCACCAATCGAAACAATTTTCGCAGTTTTTATTTGACTGCGGTGCAACAAATAACGCAACGACTTCACCACCTTGTACGACGGCTGCTGTTGGTTTACCAGCACTACCTGATTACATATTAGCAGCTGCGTTTGCGTCGCATTCACCTTTGTTGGCTCCACCGAATACGGCACCGTCACAACAGCCCATACTGACAAGTTCATCGTCGACGACATCATCATCCGATTCGTCTTCACTTCTTCTCACAGCTAGTCAGCTCTTCGCTGCTACTAATTCCCATCAAGACGTCACTGCGGTTGCAGTTGTGGCTGCTGCGGCACAACAATTGCAGCAACAAGTGGCTGCCGCAGCCAGCATTACCGTGCAACCATCTTCACATAGCACTTCTACTAATGCCATTGCTACTGCAGGTAACACTCATCGAGCAACGCTTAATTGTACTCTTACGGCTGCACCGCGACAACGCAATGTTTCCGTTGGATCACCATCGCCATCAACCGCAATAGCATCATCACCTGCTGCTTCGGTAAAGCCGATTCCTTTCTTTGCTACTTCTGGAACGTTGAGTACAACTCCGTCATTCGTACGTCCATCTGCATTCTCAGTGGTCACTAATCTGGCTGCTTCGTGCTCAAGCACTAGTGCACAATCATCCTCGCCATCATCCTCATGTGCTGGTGGCGTTTCATCAAGTGTCCATCAACAAACGCTGCATTCGAGCACAACACAGCAGCAACCAGCCATCAGTCGAGCATTACTTGAACAGGTCGTTCAACCGGCACGACCTCAACCTATTGTCCACTCGGTCAACATTGATTCGTCGCCATCTGCTTCACAACAACAGGTAAATGTTTGTTGTTTATATTAGTATTACTCACAGCTCGTTTACATTATATTGCCTACGCCTGCCTGACTCAACCATATTCCCAGATTCATTTCTTCTATCCAGCAGTCACTCTTGGTGTCCCTACATATTTGGACGTTCATTCATTTTTAACAATTTAAGATAGTATATGTACAGATAATGTGCCTAAGAAAAACAAGCATGTGGTTTCGGTGATTTAGAAAACCCACTTATGTGCATATGTACCGTCTGAGCGGTCGTCGCTTTTGTGTTGTATTCCTCTCATCTTACCATTTGAGTGATCATTTTTACACTTGTTTTGTTCTCATTGAATTGTGGACTGAATTGATGAAGATTCAAAATGTTTGTGAAAAATGGAGAACCGAAAGTTTATAGTATAAATGCTGCATATATTTCAAGCAGCTCAAAGGCGCTATTATTTGATGGCTTCGCATAATTATTTAAATTCAATTCTTAGAATACACTCGTCTTTTACGATGTTGTTTCACGATTGAAAAATTTTAAAAAAGTGATTTGAGGAACGTGACTGTTTGTTATCTTCAATACAATAGTTTACTCTTTATTGTTTGCATATTTTTTGACGTGTTTGTAAATTGACTTCTCGTCACCTATATAGGTGGGTGGTGTTCACAGTCAACATATGAATACAACGGCAGCAGCAGCAGCGCTTTATCCTCAACTAATGTGTTTACCGGTTTTGCTTGATCGTTTTGGGCCGCATATTCTTCGATCACAAATGAATCCGGCTCAGTTCAAGGCAATTCCTAACAATGAGCGTGTGGATTTGGCGCGATTTCGTGCTAGGGAACCACAGGTTCGTTTCATGATTCCTGTTCATCTTATGTCGTCCATTGTATCGGCTTTCTGCAGCGCATCCCTTTTTTGAATCTTAATGAATTCCTAAGCAAGCGAGCATGTTTTTTAATCATTCAATTGTTTTCTGATTGCATGCAAACAATATTCAGTGGAAACAGGTAAGATGTGTGGAATGAATAAATCTGATGTTAAGTGTGCAATATTTGAAGCTTTGCATTGTCGTTGATCATTGAAGATTTTTAATCAGATTTGTTCATCATAGTTTTTTGCACGTTTCACATTGTCCGTTTATATCACTTTGAACGTCTGATCAAGTGGTAATGTGCTCGTTATCACTGCACAAATTCAGTGATGGTCTCATCGCACTTTTCATCGTATTATCCACCCTTTGCTGATCCTTGATTTTTCGATTCTGTTGTTGAAATTCTTTATCGTTTCGAAAGGTTCTTGCGTATTTCTTGAAATTTCCAAGTTGGCTATACAACGTTAACGCGGAATTAAATTGTAACACTGACAAGTATAAATGATTTGAAAATGTTCATTTTCATAATTCGTTGCTGTAACTTCTCTAGAAGCAGTTTACGACTGAACATTCGGCCTATTTTATTATTTCTAAATTGCTTTCAGAATCCAGTGTTGTAGCTGAACTATTCTTTGATTCATTTATAACTGTCGTTGTATTTTCTGAACATTCAATTTTAGGACTGGTCAATGGAAGATGTGATCGCGTGGATGTTGGATGTTGCCAAGCGAAATCATATTCCCTTTGAGGATCTCGAAATGCAAAAATTCGCTAGTTGCACAGGACCATTATTATTGCTAATGACTGAACAGAACTTCAGGGATCGAGATCCCAACTATGGTTCTCTGTTGTTTTCCGAATTTCGTCGTCTCGTCAGAGGTAGTAATTGCTTATGAGGTCGTTCGCTTGTAATTTTCCAAAAAGATTGCTATTTAAGGCGAAAAAGATCGAAATACGAATTTTGCTGTTGTTTCTGAAGAGACCATAATGGAAAACAACAGCACATAGTTGTAAACGTCAGAATAATTGTATGAGCATTAAAAGACATCGTGCATTTATTACAGATGAAAGTTTTATCGATGATTGGATGCGTGTATATAAAGAATCTGAAGAGGAACCGCAACCGAGCACAAATCGAGTTTACGACCCATCGAGGTATGATGGTAAATTATTCTTTATTTTTTTGAAGAATTCATCTTTGTGTCAATAATTCTGTGCTCTCTGCTCAGACGATATTCCTTGGTATTTTTTCATCTCAGAGTGGGTGACAGTAACTTTCTGCAGTTCAATTAATGCATTGAATATGGGTTTGCGAAGACATTTAAGTAATAACGATTTACGAAGTGAATAATTTGGAATCAATTTGAAGGATGTCAGCATCAAGCGTTTACAACTTCACCACCTCATCACCGCTTTCTCCATCCATTCTGTTGACTCATCAGCAGATTGCCTCTACGAGTGCACAACCACAGAATGCGTCACCATTATCGTCCGCTCTGCCCTCTACATCGTCATCGAAACTTCATGCTGGTGCATCAACCAGTTCTGATTTTGATTCACCTGGTTCGTATTCTATTAAAAGCCTCGTAATAGTGCAGTTTCGTTGGAGGAATTTGATTCTTCATTCTCTATTCCCCAATTCACTTCTTGCAAACTATTATTGAATGTCCTGTCTAACGCATTCGTTGATCTGTTTATTGTAAATCAATTTTCGCTCCCAAAAAATGCACATCTTTGTAGAAAAAGCTGCTTGTTGAAAATTTATTCCTATCGTACGCTGCATAGGAAATAAACAAAAAGTGATGAATTTGATTGAATATTTTGCTGCAAGTTGCATTCATTCGTGTATGTGTCTGAAGAGTTTTGCCCTTCTTTACATACCTATGAAGTCTGTTCGAACGATTCTTGTGTGATTTTCACAGAATTTTTTGTGTTTATTCGTTGTTTTTTCATCATTACACTTATACCTTTCTATGAAGCAATTCGGTGAGCGACTTAGCTCTCATGTTTGAATTTACACTTAATTCTCGACGTCCATCTCATTATTATACGCAGACCCACCTAGTGAGTTGTTCTTCATATTCTGCTCCATAATGATTTCCATTTCATAATTGTTTCTGAATTGAGAGCTGCTTCAGCATGACCAAAATTTGCATTATGGGTGGTCTATTGAAAACTTTATATGGATCTAATGTACGCCTCTGTTTTACATTAGTCCGTTCGGCATCCTATCTGATACCATACACATAAGTAGTTTCATGGGGACTAATTTAAAATTTTGTTTGATTATTGATCGCGTTATCTCCAACGAATCATAACGACTGCTAATGAAGTGTGCAATGGTATTTCTGGCTTTGAATTACGGAACAGTTTGTTTTTTTAACGATCGTTGATCCATGCTGAAAAAAATATTTTGATCGGTTGAGAGGCGTTGATGGGAGGGATCTGTAGCGAAGCGAACGCACTGAGGTAGGTTTTACTTTAGCGACACGAACGCTAATCGAATGAAATAGCACTTTTCTAACAACTCGAACGCGAATTGAATGCGAAATTTTATTTTTAAACGAGAATTGAATATGAGCAACAGCTAAGATTAAATCACGTGTTCTCGTCTCCTCTTCTCTTCTCGAATCCACACATCGGTAACACCATAAACGCTTCTCTTAGTTGATAGAGTTCATGATATGCCCAAAAGGCAATGCATAAACACGTGCTAACCACATGGCTTAGGTCAGCGAGCACGCTCTACACTAATGCCCTTATGCGCTATATGTCTTCACCCTTTTTCACGATACTCCTCGCGACGGGATCTGAACATTCCAATAATGCTCCTCAGGATTTACATTCATGAATAACCATTTTCAGCTTTTTCCGATGAAGCTGTTCTGCACGGAGTGAATTCAAAGATAAAGAAGAATAAGGATGGTAAACCACGAAAGCGATCACAACATACAAAAGGAAATAAATTGTGGGAATTCATTCGAGATGCGCTAAAGGATCCTTCAACATGCCCGAGTGTCGTCAGGTTGGACACTTTCAATAATTTATATCGAAGAGCACCTTGAAATTCACTCACTTCGTTGTTGTTCTGCACCTCCAATTCCAGTTTGTTTTGTCGAAACATTCGTTGAGCATTGTCATTGTAAATACTTGGTTTGTAATCAATAAGGTCCTTTGGGGTACGAACATTTCATATGACAGTATTCGTGTAAAATATTCGAATAGGAGGGGAAGTCGTAGTGTTTCTTTGGCTGAACATCCACCTTCTCGAACATCAATTCAGTTTACTGCCTTGCTAAATTCTCAAAGTTTTGATATTGCTGAGTGAAAGCGAAGTTGAGTTATGAATTCGAATTTACTATTTAATCAAATCAAAAGCAATCATTTTCTAACTTTTTCGACCAAATAACTCTCTATTTGATGCATTGTGTTGTTTTGTCCATTAATATATGAAATTTTTCGTGCAGGTGGGAAGATCGAATCGAAGGTGTTTTCCGAATAGTTGAATCGGAAAAATTGGCCAGGTTATGGGGTGAGAAGAAGAATAACCAAAAGATGACATATGAGAAGCTGAGTCGTGCTATGCGGTAAGTTTTTAGATTCTTGAATGTATAAAAAGTGTATATTTCACTTCTAAATAATATATCGTTACGTTTGTTTCCATCTGAAGAAAAATTACTAAAATTTCACGACTGAATCTTACAGTTGGGCGGCAAACGGTGTGTTTAAGTGAACCGTCTGGTACTTTTTTCCCATTTTAACATCAGTGAATATCATTGAGAGAGTTCTAGTTGAATCTCAAAAGTCACTGAACGTGGCGTTTGTGGTATTAAAGTGTGAGCAATATTTGTGGCACTGGATCAAAAATCCGGAATTTTTCCAACTTCATAGTTCACGTTTTGATTAACGTTGAACACTCATATAGAGAGCAAACATTTGACAATGTTTCCTTCATTCTTTTATCTGTCTATAAACTAATCTGTTTATTTCTATCTTCAAATATTCAGGACATATTATGAAAAACAAATCCTGGTACCTGTGCCCAAAACTGGTCTCTATCCAAAAAAATTGGTCTACAAATTTGGTCCAAGCGCGCACGGTTGGGATGCACCGTTATCTGTTAAAATGGAGCATTGTGCTTGATTCGGTTGGATTATTCGATACGGGTCATAAATTTGAATACGAATAACAGACTGTTTGATACGATGAGCGCAAAAATGCCACAACTATGCTCCTACCGGGCCGCTTGCCTCCTTAACTAATGAAACTAGTCTTGCCCAAACGCTCCGCCATATCTCAGCCGCACATCACAACTTTGCTGCGAGATCTCTTTTCTACCTCTTCATCATTCATATTCTTCTCGCATCACCAACGTTCACGATTACAGGTTATTCATCTCATTATATTCTCTTTTCGAATTTCCATTCTTAACAAGAGTTCTTCATTTGTGGAGAATATCTCTTCCATAAAATATGCGTAAATCTTGTTGAATTTCCATACCAATCATCTGATATTTAGGTATTATCGCTCGTACATGGTACAGTTTTATTCCTTGTTTCCAAGAAATCTAAAGTGAACGAAATTGCAACAACGATATATATTTTTTCTTTCGAATCATGGATTCTTCGATTACAAATCGAGTTCGGTTCTTTCAGTTACGATAGCGATTGTATACTCAGTAAAAAAAGTAATAAACGTGATTATTTTGATCAGAGTGAAATTCATTCATCGTTTCTTATTGTTTTTTTAAATAAATACTGTTGATGTGTTTATCACTGTTTTTGTTATGTTGTTGTTCAGTGAAAACTTATCCACTGAAGTTATTTTTCCAAATTGATCCACTATCGAGAATCTTAATGTTCTAACATTCAACTCCGTCGTTTTATTAATATCGATCAAATCTGACAGTATCTAAATAATAACTGTGGTTCATAATTGAGAAGTATTGCGTTGAAATAGTGAAATAATGGCGGTAAGTTTTTGTGATCATTTGCATTCCGTTTCGTTCAGAAATTTTGCTCTGAATACTCCCGTTTTTAGATCGTCTTTTGTTTTAACACAGTTCTTTTTCTGACTGTAAAATTCAATAGCCTCCGTGATTAGATTTTTAAAAGATTAGCCATTCTGTTAGTTGAATGAAAGAATACAAGAAAGAAGTGACAAAAATAGATCTAATTTTAATTTCCATTCACTGATGGTCGAAACTGACGATCGCATAGTTATTTGAAATTGTTTGCTCATTCAGTTTCATCATTTTTTACCAGTATTGGGTGTATTTCAATTGGATCGTGCGAATCTGCATCAGTGTTTTCGCCTTTGTTTGTGGATATTTATGCGAATCAGTGCGTCGGATGATTTGTGCAACATTCATTTCGAGGTTTATCCGAAATGCTTGTGGTTGTCTAAGAAAAGTTTAGAGATTACGTTCGAAGATTGTTCAGTTTACACCACCGCTTATTGACTGATTTACAAACAATATAAGGTATCAAAAGCCAAACAAATTGGGAATATGTGTGTTAATTGAACAGGGTGTGATTTATGAGGGATAAAATATCTGTCATTCGTTCTCAGTTGTCGAATATAATTAATTTGCGAATGAAAGCGGCTATAAATTTCATTAAAGCTGGCCCTCATCCCAAATAAGCGTCTTTTTTTCGTAAGAATTGGAAGTCATAAGGCCCTACTTCGATCAAATATCCGTCCGTGAGAGGGCTTGAAATTGTAAGTTGTGAGGTGTATAGTAAGAATTTTGTGATGTATATGCCGTTCGTGTTTGTACGATGAATATTGTTTTTTGGTCATCACAATATGCGTATTAATTGAACAGTTAATTTCAAATATTACATATTCCAGTTGATGTTTTACTAGTCTTGATATGTTTGTCAGTTAATTCCAGTACTCTGTTTCATCGATCTCATCGCTCTTTTCTTCTTGTTCTAGCCTATTCAAGTGATTCTTTCATGATTTTACTAACCGTTCAATTTATATATTTCTCAAATTCAACGAAAGCTAGATTATTTCCAAACCATAGAATGATAAGTTGTTTGATATGATTTATCAGCATCCAACAGTTTTCATGTTATCATTGTTCTGTGTTACATTCGATGATTTGGGTGTTGCCACTGATTTTTTTTCTATTTTCTTATGGTTTTTAACTTATATGTTTAAATTGTTTTGTTGTGAAATGTAGAAGAACCGTTGCCATAATCAATTATTCCCACATAGTTTCCTCATTTCATGTATCATTTTAGTTATCAGTGAAATCGTTCTCATCCATATGCACACTCTGAAACATTGCATATATATGATCAAAAATTGAATGATGAAATTATTATGTCAGTCTGTGTTTTCATTTTATTGTGATTATTCATTGAAGTGGAAGTGATATGGTGAATTTTTAACGTGTTTTTATGTTGTCAATTTGAATTAATGTGATTAACAATTCATATGTACTGTATGTTGTTTTATTCGGGAGCTGATCTTGCATTCTGTCTTTTTTACGTTTCTGTTATCAGGGTGTTAGATGTTAGATGTGCAGTGAAAATCTCAGCGCCTGCGGAAGCTGTTTTTGTTTTTTTTTTTGTTTTCATAACTTCCTTACGTATCTGTTGACCACATCAACAATGTGATTATCGAATGCCAATTGTAAGCAAAATTTTGCCTGCAACGAGCACAACGCTAATTTATCATGAATCCTTATCAAAATATAGAACGATCGTTATCAGGAATTTATTCATTATCTTCAGGAATTTGTTCTATACTGTATTCATTGAGGTTACGCTTTGTTTTTGTAACTGAGTTAGTAAAATGGGTTTTAAGAGCGATGGAGAAGGAAAATTCATTATTCAAAGGACATTGACAAAAAATCATTGTTGATCTTACTTTCAATAAGATATTAATGTCTTTTGATTGTTCTGCTCCATTTTGCCATAAGAGAATATTCAAGTCAAAAAGTGATGTGTACATAAAGAGTATATTTATTGGAACATGTGATGTTATAAGAGAACAATAAATTTTTATCACTGATGTACCGCACGTTAATTGTCTTTCGAATGCTTGTGACAACGTTGTGGTGGAAACCGAACGAAATTTTGGCTCCGTCGCAGTTCGACATTTCCAGATCTAGAACATCGTTATTCCAATCAAAATTAAAATTTCCCAATCATAATTCGACTGAATTCGCATTTTGAGATTCCGAAATTCGTTATTCTCACTGAACTCCGAAATTCCTCAGTCCGAACTCGACTGAGATATTTCGGAATCCACCGAAATTCGGTAACTTTTCGGAATTTAATGAGAATTTGAAAATTTGTGCTATACTGGAAGTTTCGAACGTTTCAGCGATCCAAAACTGTTTAAAACGTCTATAAACAAACAAACAATCATGCGACGAAAAAGTATGCAATTTCTTACTTTTGTAGACTGTTCCAACGATTCAAGGCTATATGTTAAAAATTCATCAAGTATTATGATAACAAGGTTGAACATTAGATACATTAATAATTCAACTAGAAAACAACAAAATAATTTTGGTTAAAAACAACATCTTTTGCATAGAAAAATCCCATCTTTCAACTGAAAAAAGTATTTCAAAAAAGAAACTTTCTATTTGAAAAACAGCTGAAGAATAGAGAAAAAACCAACAAACAGAAAAATTCCAAAGACAAAAATAGTATATTCCAATGAAAAGCGAAGTTCATTTAAAAACAGATTTCAATTGAAATATACGATCAAGCGTGAAAAGCAAGTCATTAACGAATGATTCAAAGAATGAACCTACAAACCGAAGAGTATTGCTACTTATAATCATAAAAGAAGCTCAAGTGAAACGAAAATGTTCACGAGTTGCTGAAAAATATTATAATGAATCGAGTTTTTCCCGACATACGTCCTACCTCCTTTTCCCGTTCAGTTTTCTCGCTCTCCTTCCTCTCATCGACCACCACGCTGAATTTATCATACCTTAACTTGATCTCCACTCTCGAATTTACCCATTCTCTATTCTTCAATTAAGTTTATCACACTGGCTAAATGTATTTCGTAATATAAAATACGAGCATTGATACAGTTCATACATATTTATTGGAACATGTGCTCGTGTAAAGAAGCAATAGAGAATCATCAGTCTTGTAGCATAAGCATACTAAATCATTCATCATACCTCGTACTCCCCAAGCGCACACTTCGATTGACGTTGCTCCCTCAAGACTATTCTCCTTTCAGTAAAACGATAATCGATCGCAAAGTTAAATTCCTTGTCCTGGTCATGATGGTTGGCCACTACGACAATATTACGCAATTATTTGTACCTTAATGAACGTTACAAATGACCACACACATAGATTACTGTTGAAAACTGCTCGAATATCGAGTGAAGTGTATAAAAAACTCGCGCTTCGTATTTGAAATGTGATCCGAACTACTAGTGACGGTAAAGTCCAACCGAGATTTAGTCAGATCCTGACAGAGATTGGAGTTTTGGTAATTCTTCGTTTTTTTGAAGCTGTTCGATATTCGAAATTTTGAAAATGATCCTCTACGACTACTGATTTTCATTGCTGGTTATTTCTGAATCGAACTTGTCCACCCGTCTGGATTCAACACCTTACTTAGGTACAGTGAAGTCCTTAATTTCAAGCAACCATAAATCATATATTGAAATATTTGACCCTAATTTATTGACATAAATATCACTGAGTTCCTCTTCTCCGAGTATAGCTCAGGCTACCAAAAATCTTATTCCCCCACAAGAACAGTCTTGCCACTTGATTTTGCTTCTATACGCGACAAAATTCAAATGCATTCTGCTGTTTTGTTTTTTCTGTTAAAGTTTCAAAACCTTAATGTTTTGTTTCAACATACAGAACTGCAAAGTGACAGCCAATTAAGTGAAGTTTGAAGTTTACCGGAATGAAATGGAACGAAATGATATGCAGAGCATGGTTCGCTCACTAACGTCCAAGGAAGTATTGTTGGAGAAAGGAACAACTTAAAAAATTCCATTCGTTTCCATTGAACTCACAAACCAATATCAATTACCACAGTTCAGAAGTACCAAGTGCAACAAAAAAAAACAAATACAGCTGACTTCATCGCTTACGCAACGTCCAGAGCTGTTAGTTTGGCAATATTTATTGAGTGCTACGATCATCAATATTATCAAGTGCCTCCTGCTACGTCAAACGTACGATCCTGTTTCATTCGCAGATACTTCTCTTCAACTAATTCCGAGTGTCTTTTCCTTTCATTGAGCTATCTATGGGTGGCATCAATCCACCTTTTCCGCTTGAAGGTTAATCGATTTTGCCATTTTTTCCTATTCTTGAAATAGATGCGTAAGTTTATCGTTGCCTTCTTATTATGTAGCTTCACTTCAAAAATGCAGTACCGAGAAGTGTCGAAAGCTGCGAATATGCAGATACAGGAACTGGATTCGGTGGATCAGTCTTTTTGCACTTCCGAAACATACATTATTCCACTGATCTGATCAAAAATGATAATTATTCTGAAAAAAACGAAATGTGAGCCAAACTGTTTGTATTTATTTGCTCTATTCAGCATTCGAACTATAGATTATCATTTGCAAGCAATTTTTAATGGAAAAGTTGTCGTTTTCTTTGCCAAACAGATTAAAGCTCATAAAATTAAACTGGTCAAGATCAGTGTAGAAACTTGATGAAATGACAGTTGTTGTGGATGGCAGACTACACTTTTAGGCGATTCATCGAAAGAAGGAAATGACGAAATCGAAGAGGTGCAGTGTGAACGGACCTATGATCACACAATGATGTCCAGTATCACTATATCCGAAAATGATATTGAGCAGAAGGTTGATGAGTCAGCGCTGGCTAAGAATTATGCTTCAATTGAGCGACTGCTCAAAATAATGTGCTGTTATTTCGCTGATAAGCGCGGTCCAATATTTATGTTGAGTATTCTTGTGAATGGTCTCGTTTGGAGTGCAAGTTTGTTTTTCTTTCTAAACTCCTTTACATAAGTTTCCTCATCCAACTTTTTTCGGATAAACTCAAACGACTCAAAAACATTGCTCACATTCTTTTTTTTCGAAGTTCCTTTCAACAGGTTTTGAATCATGCAGTGAAATAGAACCGTATCTGGCATGTGAAAACCAAGTGAATAGCAAAGCTGAAAGCACATTAGAAGCAGAGTAAGTTCAGTTTTATCAGGCTATAAAACTGTAGTCGTCAAGTGATCAATTTTGTTTTGATGAACGACGAAGATGAATGATTACAGGTTTTTATCAGTTAGTATATGCATTCGTTTATGCACTCAAAGCTAATACCATCACAACATCCACGTGGGTTATTGCTGTAATGACAGTATGGGCAATACAATCACTTATATCCCACGTAAAACTTTCTATTATTCAAATAATGCTAATTCAGTCATTTTTTGTCTTCCCTTCCTGGCTGACAAAACTAATGTTTGGAAATGTTTCAATATACAGTTTATCCGAATGATTTCATGTGACTGGAAAAATTAAGAAATAAGATGGGAGTCATGCAACAAAATGAAGCCTCTTACCTTATGTAGAGGCTTATTACTATTATGTTTAAAATTATGATGATAAATGTGACTGGAATAACAATTATTTTTAAAAAACGAAATTGAGGTGTTTTTAATACGCTGGCAATTGACTGGTCAGTTAAGAAGCATAATCCGACAACTAACAATCGCGCATGATCCATCTGTTCATAATGTGCCTGATAAAGCCATGCGTCAAACAGTTGTCTTCTTCTACTTTTCTATCTCATTTTGTGCTGTCGTCAACATCGCGTCTGTATTAATAAACATTTTCGGATTACGTGCTGAAGTATTCAACAGGAGCGAACGTCAAGTTACTTAGTCTTATGTTCATTTCATCATCCTTCTTCAAATCTTATTCTTCATTTATTGATTCAAACGGTTGTGAATCATCAAGCTCTTTGATCCAAAAACCTTATAGCGTCGAAGGCATCCTAGGGTCCTAAATTTAATGATTTGATGTGTTCACTTCATGTTCAACTTCATTTCGTGAATAGCATTCATACTTTGAAAAACCTTCAATATTCCTCCGCACAATCATTCTTGATAGCCAGTTCGTTATGCCATCTTTTGAAGGTTTACTATTTCGAAGGGTTGCATTCATTTCGTTTCATCCTTTCATTCTACACGTTCATAACATATGGCCTCAGTGTGACCACCTTCGCTCTATTCACTAGAGCTACCACAGTACATTTTCATTATTTCAATCGGCTACTTGCTCAAGTGAGTATCAATCATTCATCAGGTTTACTGAATTTTGTTCAATTTAAAGCTGTCATAAAGTTCATTCAAATAATGTTCAATTCATTGAAGTATTCTCGCTTCATTCAATACGTTTGTTCTGCTCATTTGAAGACACGATTGATTCCATTAGCATCATTTCGCTCGAAGTGGACGTCAGATTAGGTGCCAAGTAGTTTGAAGAAGAGTTAGTTATGTGTATCTTGATGATAGGTCGGCACACGACGATCGACAGAGCGTGCTGAATTACTGATGGCAATGAAAACACACATGAAGTTGTTACTGGCCGTACGAGAACTGAACAAAGCCTTCGAGGTAGATCAATACGATGTCATTCTTTTGTAGTCTTCGCAGTTTTTTTCGTAGTTTAGATCAAAATTTTCAGTAATTCATCCAAATTTTCTTCATTAAGTTCGCTTTTTTGAAGGTATATTTTGTGCTGTAAATCTTTTTTTTTTGATGATATAACGTAGATTCATTTAAGGTTTATGCGTTCTTGATGCTTGGTAATGCAATACCGATTACAATTTTCTCAGTTTTTATGTTCTCATTCACGATGACTAAATCGTGGACTAACATTGTCGTTACAGTGCCGTCATTAATTATATGTGTTGCGCAAATTCTTGTATTCACACTTATACCAGCAAATTTAAACGAATCGGTTCAATTTTCTATTATTTTCTTCTTTTCATCCGGTATTACCATTTATAGTTCATGACCTTTTTGAAGCTGATCTCGTCTGGCCGAAAAATTTCCTTTGATTCCGTTCTGTTTTCTGAGAAAGTCTCATTTATCAAAATTTGTATTATTATCCTGATCGGAATCGTCGATCTGAAACAACCTATACTGAAAATGCGTCATGTCATTATGTTCTTCTCTTATTGAGGTATTAAACCAATCGAGTACAACTTCATGAGCATACTTATTTTTTTGTGTGTCGGAAAATACCACAGTTCCTGTGATATTATACCGCAGATTATTAAAGTTTATTTAGAAGAAAATTTTTTTGTTAAACAGTCGCTTCTGAACAGGAAGTTCCGTTTTGATGTGAGAGAGTTCAAACAGATTGTATCCTAATTCAAGTATCCAAATTATACAATTAGTGAAGAGAATATTGTAGTCCACTTCTTCACTGATATCCATTATCGTTTTATATCCATCCCCAGTAAGTTTTCATAATGCATGAAGAATTCTCGCGGCAACCTAGATTACCATTTTTGCTTAGCATTTTCCATGTCACTATCATCGTGACGCTTTCTTGAGCCAGATAGTAAATGCTAATTAGACTTTTTGCGCTTCTGTGATTACCGCCAAATCCGAACGGCAACTCATAAAATCATGACATACATAGTTTCAAAGGAGAAAACTTTGACACCACTAATTTCTCTTGAAAAGTGATGTATCATTTTCAAAGTATAAGAAATGGGTTTTGTTGGTCGATTTCTAAACGAAAGGTAGTGACACTGAGTGATTATTATCTGTTGTTTACTTTCAAGCAAGTTTCTATTGGACAGAATTTTCAAGATGATTTTGACCTGGAAACTGTCTTGCAAAGGTGGTTACCCAGTTTATTGTAGAACTCTTCAGGAAGGCATTTTTGAACTTCTCTACAAAATACTGTTAATGAGGATAGCATACATAGACTGAACGATGCTCTTTCATAATGGTAGTTGAATTAGTTTGATGCTTCACGTCATTATGAACTTCTTTACGTCAAAATGGAACTTAATTTCGCGTGTTTATAGCAACTAATGGTAGTCCCAAAATTTCAGCTGGCCAATCTAAAACAAACTATTTTATTGAACGAAAAACTATGGGTGCCTTTCAGAGAAGATGTGAGTTAGTCGTTTTTAGTTAAATATATTAAAGTTTTTATCAAGCCTTGTTAAACATTCAGCCTCTTTACCATATACTTCATTACACTTTTTGTCGTTGTATTATTTACGATAGCATCGTCACTCATACAATTCCATTTTAGATTTATCACGTTGTATCGGCTTTTCTAGTTCGCGCTATTCAAACTGATATAGGTATCACTATATGGGGTTTCGCAGTCGTAACAAAGCCGATGATACTTTCGGTATGCATGATCACTCCACTGTTGCATTCAGTAAATGGCTAGGAATAATCTTGATTTCTTTTGTCATACATTTCAGTGTACCCTTTTCAATGGCTTGCAGACTTAATAGTTCTCAAGCGAAAAGTTTTTCTTTCTCTTTCTGCAATTGTTTTGCTTTGCATTTTCTGTTTGAAATAAAATTTTTCAATTTACATGTAACTCAAATTTATTTTTACTTTATTGCAATCGACGAGTACTCTTCAGTCATTCATTTTCGCTCGTGTACCATTCATCGCTTCCTATAACATTTCAAAAAAAAAATCGATCACGTTTCATATTCTGTATGAAGAAATATTTTCCGATGCTATCGTAGATGAAATATGAAATATTTGCAACGTTGTATTAGTGGAGGGGCTTACTTGGAAGCGTTTATTTTACTAGTTTTAAGAATTTTTGTCATTTTCAAAACAATTTTTTCTGCACTAAGCTCATATTTCGAATTTTCAGGAGTATTTTCGAGAAGAGTTTGATAACGGCCAATATTTTTGCATGGATTTAATCAAAGAAATCAACATCGTTAATTTTTTTTCAAATAAAAAATGAATCCGATTGCAGACTATATCAATGGTTGTAACATGCATCGCGTTCCTCGTGGAACAACGCCGCGATAGTGCCAACCAGGTGACCACGTAGCTGCGCATCAATCGCGATAAACCATTTCACAACTATAAATAAACAATACATGTATGTATATTCGAATATGTTTATCTCTCGTTGTCACGTTGATCATTAATCATTTGCCTCTTAAAAGACTAAGTTTTTTTCAGCTTTTCTTTTCAATGGATCATCCCAGAAGAAATATCGCATTCTACGATAATAATGTCTTAAGAATGTTATTAGTACAAAAAATGAAATCAATAGAGCTAACGAAAGGATACAAATTTTCAAAAAATCACAAAAGTAGTAAAAACACATCAGTTGTGTTGTGTTGTGCATTAAGCATTCTTCACTCACCAATTGTACTTTCTTATTTCTACTTGGTATTGTTCTGGAATAAAACAGAAAAAACCAAGATATTGTTCTTGGATCCCTTTGTTTGCTTCTTATTCCATTTCGTCTCACTATCAAACCTGTGATCTGAATTAAAGGTTAAATACTTCTCAATAAACATGTGTAAAGTATATCCTCAACATTAAATTATATCAATGCTTGTTTGTGTATCAACAGAAACACCCAAACTGAACATTGAAATAATGAGATATCCCCACCTTAAACATGCAGACGTCATCAAATAATTCCGATTCACCACGTTATGAGCTACAAAATTGAAGAGGTTGAAATGCAGGAGGATATTAAGAAAATATGACGTGACATATAACGAATCTTATTTACGTTCAGTGCAGAATCATCAATAATGGCTCGTTTTGAACAACATTCTACAATTAATTATACAGCTGTATATTTTTCTTTTGGTAATGGGTGAATAGCAAATAAACAAAAACAACTGTTTCACTTCAATAGAAGGATGCATCTTGCGGTACCCGGATAATCTGCCTGAAGACGTTTTGCCTAAGGACAGTTTGTCTAAAGACACGTTGCCTAACGGGCGGATCGTCTAACGGATAGTTCGCCTAAGGAAAGTTTGCCTATTAGGCAGAATATCCATTTGACGACTACCGAGATGAATGACGACTATCGAGATGAACTACTTTTGCACTTACGCAGGCGAGGTTCAATAGAATGGAGGACTGAATTGAATTGTAAAACATTAACAAAAAAGGAATACACACTAGGTTTCTTGATAACGTCTGTATGACGTGAGAATGGGGCGAATCGTGAAACTCGTGAGGGTTTAGCAGTACACACTGGTGCGTTTTAGATCCTTGTGTTAATCTAAGCTTTAACTTAAAACTAAGCACATGAGTAATTCTGAGCCTGAATCAAGCTTACTTCAAAAATGTGATACTGAAACAGTCGTATGTGATACTCTATTTCTACGAGGACCGTAAACTGCCATGAGAACGCTGGCAGTGATATTAGTAGAAAATTATTTCAATTACGACAACCAGAAATCACAATATGTCTAACTTCAAAAATGACCGAAGTGCTCGATCAGCGGTTTTCATAAGGGGGGGAGGGGCGGAGAGGGCGGAGGGTAAATTACCCCATAGGGGTGAATTAGGGTTGTTAATGGAGTAAATAAGGGGGCCGGCAGACTAATATTTCTTTTAGTTTCTAATTGCTGAGGTTCACATTTATTCCGCAATGGATGAATCATGTTCTCAAAATGCATGTTTCATTCCAGAAAATCAATTTCTTTCGCGTCACTGAGGAATGCCCGGACTGATTTCCGAATTTCTCCTGACGTTATCCGTGGAAATAGCAAATTATTGTAAGGGAGTATCTTCTGAAGTCGGTTTTGTAAGGAACTCGCGTGTTGCTGTGTAAACTCAAGGATACAGCTGATTTGAAAATGGTACGCATGATAGCCCTATAGTGGTGCAGTGACTGATAAATATATTGATCAAATGTGTACCGTTTCAAGGTGTAAAGAATTCGTTCAGCTATATGACATACCCACCTCAATTCGGCTATATTTAATGGGCATATGCAAAATCGCTCATCAACACATACACTTTTCCGGAATGATGAGAATCTGCTGAATCCGATTGTACCGAGAAACAATGGTGCTGATGCGCAAACTTGAGAATACAGCTGGTTTGAATATGGTACTCGAGATATTCCAGTAGAAGTGTATCATTGATCACACAACAGAGATCAAATGTTCCGAGTCTGACTGCATTCTAGAATGGCTCAAGTAGTTTCACATATCTATACAAAATCAGTTATATCTCCCAACTAATCAAAATACCTCGACAACATCCACGCTATTCTGAAAGCTCAGAATCTGTTGAATCCGACTATACTAAGAAACAATGGTGTTGCCGGGTAAACTTAAGGATACAGATAGTTGGAAAATGGTACGCATAACAGCCTTATAGCGCAGTGAGTAATAAAGATAGTGATCAAATGTATACCTTTTGAGGGTGTAATGCAGAATTCCTCAACCAAGGGTGCATGCACCCCCCCCCTTGGGGGTGCATGACGGCATACTAGGAAGTGCCGGAGAGGGTAGGGTTATCATAATAAGCCTTGCGATAGGGTTATTATAATAAATATTTGAATATTAATAATAAAGATATCATACTAAATAAGGGATAATGTCGGGCGAATGTGATTATGTCTAACTGTAAGATATAACCACAAACATTATCCCTTATTTGATTATGCATCCCCAAATTCATATTACGATAAATTAGTAAAGCGTAATAATAAAACCAATAAAAAACAAGGAACTAAATAAGCTCATTCTCCACCTCAACGGATCTAACAATGTATAATAGAGAAGGGAAGTGGTTCTTTTATGGATGTTTTGTGCGATTTTCGATTCGGTTGGAGATGGCGCTACAGGGTCAGTTGAAAAAGGTGAGTTTGAATTATTATGAGATGAACGTTTCTGTATCTGCTGCATTCATTGTTAGATGAAATAGTTGTAGATTTACGGAATAAAGGGGAACTGCTGCGTCTATTAAATACTGCTGATGGATTGAACGGTATCTGCGTGGCTGTGCCAACGTAAATGTATGCCGACCGTGCGATTGATTATTGCGTGATTGCTTGCTGATATTATTATTTTATTATTGTATGAACTCATGCATTACGATTGTATTATTCGGTCAGTTTTATTCAGAAATGTATATTGTTTCATATCGTTGTGTTTCAAATATTTGTTTCCCGTTTCAATATCAATTATAGATTTTTTTTTGTTTTTATATGGAAGGGTTTATACAATGTTTTAATTCATTTAATTTTATACAGAAGTGTTCAGTGTTTCGCATCATTGTTTCAAATGTTTGTTTTGCGTTTTGATATTAATTGTGGATTTTTTTGTTTTTATACGGAAGGGTTTCTACAGAGTGAAAAATAAATGAATTTTTCCTATTTGATGTATTCACTCGCACCGCAGGAAATCAACTGAGATTTTAGTTATAACTCGCATTATGAACCGCAGTATTAGTGACAGCTTTTTACATATCTCAATTGATGGAAACATTGCTAATGTACCGTATTCTGTTGCAGTTCATCAGAAGACAACCTCAGGTTTGCCCCGAGTTTGCACAGTTCAGGCGCGATCCTACCGATGATAAATATAACAGATCGCAATTTATCGAGTAATACGCGTTTCCTACTACCACCACATGCATACGCATCGCTCAAAAGTCGAACCGAAACGAAGTTTCCTGATCGACTATGCGTTTCAAAATGACGTAGTACGATTCGTCACGTACAGATTTGTCGTAGACCTGTTCATATGGCAGCACGACAAATGACCAAGCGACAATTGTCAGCACGACGTTTGTCCGACACGTAGTCGATCACACAAACTTTGTTTCGGTTCGCTTTTTGAGTAATGCGAACGCACGTTCACCATTTTGTGTGTGATGTAAAACGTGGACTATGTGATATATTTCGAGAATGTTTATCACTATTTTATGGTACTGGTGTCGTTTGAGGAACAAAACAGCGAGCGTGCAGCAGTACAACAACACAATGGCTGACGCTCAGCCTTAGCTTAAGCGTAGCCTCAGCCTCACGCTCGGACTGAGGCTGAGGCTACACTTAGATTGAGGCTGAGGCTACGCTTAGGTTGAGGCTGAGGCTACGCTTAGGTTGAGGCTGAGGCTACAATTAGGCATAGGCTGAGTCTAAGCCTCATTAATACGTGTTTTATACCACACGCACAAAATGGTGAGCATGTGTTTGCATTGCTCAGAAAACGAATCTAAACGAAGTTTGTATGATCAACTACTTGTTAGACAAACGTCGTGCTGACAGTTGTCGTTTGGTCATATGTCGTAGACCCGTTCATATAAACTGCAAGAATGTTAAGCACTTGTTTACTTTGGGGGATACGCACGCGAGCACGCTCGCCTGCAACAACTGAGGCCACGCCTACTGCGCCTGGCCGCAGCCTAAGTGTAACCTCTGCCTCATCTGAGCATAGCTTCAGATCGTTCGATGTTACAATAGGGGCTAGCAAGCGAGCTCAGGCTTAGGCTTAGGCTAAGACCACGCTTAGGCTGAGGCCATGCGCAGTAGGCGTGGCCTCGGTCCATGTGAAAGCGTCGCTCATATCGTGTGAGCGTATATGTGTGTCGTTGTACTCCAAAGTAAACAAGTGCTATTTACTGTTTATTGAGGGTACGGAAATCAACGGATTTGAAAAAAAGAGCCGGTGAAGTCAATTGAACGAGTTTAAAATTTTTTGATTTTTCATATAGTTTTGCGCCCTTTTTAATAACCCCTCCTAAGTTTGGGTCGTCAACAAGGGCGCATTATTCATAGAATTGACTTAGATGAGACTGAAGGGTTGAAGTAAAGTTTGGTTTATTCAGGATATCACGTTTTTGATACAAGTAAATCCTGGAGAGAAAAGAAATGGCGAATAGCAATTTTATTGATGCTGGTGATGCTGAATTGACTCAGATTGGCTTTGTTTTCATCACGGTTTCCGGTATAATAGCGTTATTCATCATTCTAGTGGTTTGGTCACGTTGGGACAATAGTAAAGTCAAATCGGGTGACAAAAGCGGTGAGTGTCTTTTGGCTTTGCATATGAATATATCGGGGTTATGCAGAAGTGGCGCCGCGAAAACTTTTCTCAGATTTTAGATGCACTACCAGAAGGTGATTTATGCTAACACAGAAACATTTTCTGCTAACTTTTAACCAAAATATCGCATGTGAGGCTTACGCCGTGTGTGCTCGAACTTTTTGACCAAATATGACCATTAAATGAGAGTTCCCCTTGTTACTCAAATTTTCGGTTGTTGATGCAGCAAGTAAAAATAATTCATTTTATCATGAGAAAGCATAGCTTTTTTCGTTGCAATTGAACCATATCCTGAGCTGCTCGGGCTTTTCAGTACAGCAGTGAGCGCTTCTCATGGTCTAGGGTATAGCTCGATTGCTGCGGAATTTTGCGTCGAGTTATCTTATGAATGAATGGATCATTTTAATCTGGCGCATCAAATTCGGAGCAGAAAATTGAGAAATTTAACAAGAAGGAGGAACGCTCAACGCGTTGCCATACTGAATTTAGACTAGCGTGAATCGGTCTCTGCCGCTGCTCCTAAAATTATTAATGGTCTTTTTTTCGCATCACTCTAGTAAAAGTATTGTTTTGTTCATGAAAACCATCTGGATATAAATATTATCATAATGATGTTTTCTAAAACGTTGAATAATTATTGTGCCCTGCTGACTATGTGTTGTGTTCAGAATCATCCGAAGAGCAGTCCGAAGAGGAAGCTGCAAAAGAATCTTTGAAACCAAATCCATTCAGGAAAACGGCAGTGAAGTCGGCTAGGTATAAGGGGGATAAGGTGCGTTCAGATTTCGTTAAGGACTTTTATCTTTTCCATTGTTTTATGAAATTATGAGGATGGCTACGTCATTTTTCATACTTGTGAGCAATACTCGTCTGTTGCTGTTAGCGGACAGCTTCAAAAATATTCATCCCCGACATCAAGTAGATGTGGAAAAAATACTGTCAATTTATTTTGAAAATCAAAGCCAAAGCTCTTCTACATGGGAGTATATGAATGAAATTTCAAATCATTCTCTAAGTTCAAGTGATACGCGAGCACCAAATTCAGTTTGTTATGAAGTATTCTGCTTCAAATAAAGTTCCAATTTGAAGATCTAACAAAATCGTCAAGTTTCAAGTTTACAAAACTATTCTTTTATCATGAAGCCTCTTCAGTGAACTTCATCGTGCTCTGAATGAACTGTTTGTATTAATAATATCAGTGAATCGTTTCTTGAAGACTCGTGATGTTTTATACGACCATCCGTGGCTGCTGACGACGCTTAAGGGGCACGTAGGACGTGTACTTGATGTCGATTTCTCATCAAATGGTAAATTTTTAGCATCCATTGGAGAGGATCGTTCATTATTTCTGTGGCACACAAAGGTACTATACGCTCCATTCGTTCTTTTCCATGTTATTGATCTTTTTTACTTCTTGCATCTAAAGCTGTGAAACTATGTCTTCGTTCAACAATACATTGGTTGATCTTCACCTATATATCCATTTCGACATTATTTGCTCTTTTCATTTCAAGCGTTTTTTAATGACAGGATTTCGGCGATAAAGAGCATAAGTTTGCAAGAGGAGCCGTTGAACTGGATAATGCTAAACGGCTAACGTTTGGTCCTGATTCAAAAAGTGTCCTTCTTTCACTGAATACCGCGAACAAGGTTAAACTTTCATCGAAGTTTTGTTTTCATTTGCTTCCGTCATCGTGCAAAACATTTTTGTGATTTTTTTGCTCATCGAAATATCATACGATTATTATCTGGCGTGATTCAACGAAAATTCAATTCATATTTGTATTTTTCACTAGGCGGACAAAATTCCAACAACTGTTTTCTCTTTTGAATGTATATCCCGACAATTTTTTGATTTATTTGATGACATCAATTGATCAGAGTTTCGTTGTTCATAGAAATGTTTCCTCCTTCAAATATTTACCTTATCTCATCAGCAATAAGCAACAATTTCACTTTAAATTTTCATTGTTTTGTTTGTTAGCACATTCTATAGTAATGGTTTTTTTTTTTTTGGTTTCTTTCAAGAATCTTCGTAATTCAGTCATACAGTTTAGTTAGCCGTTTATAAACTTAAACGCAAGGATGATTCATCGCAGTCGTACAAATTCTTTCCTGTTGAAAATGTTGATTTTCCCGAAGTGCATGTCAGAGATATCGGTTACAATGGAATCTCTTGTAACGGTGAGAAATTTGCAAAACCGTTCTAGTTGTTTTCATAGTACCAGACAAAGGTAGAACGTCATCTGATAAAAATTTTATAAGAATTTACCATCAAAAACACTTAGTAATGTAATTTTCTATTCGAATTATAACGTCTAATCGATTTTTCGAAAGTATCGCAACGTTGACTACATAAGTTTGCCCTGATTTTAGGTAAATTTGTGATGTCATCATCAGATGACAATAAATTGGTAATATACTCGCTCAGCGGAAGTAAGCTGAAAGTGGTTGAACCAAAATTGAATATCCTCTATGAAGCATCTATCTCTCCTTGTGGACGCTTTGTCGCTGCTTCTGGCTTCACACCTGATGTTGTCGTTTTTGAGGTTTTGTTAGTTCTTTGGAATATCTGATATCTTTTGCAGTTATTGCTCATTCACCCGGCTGTTTATTTACAAGTACTATTGTATGAATGCTTTTTGTATTATCGTTATTTACTTCGTAAAGTAGCTCAAAATTGGGCAAATATTTGCAGCTGATTATATACGAATGGTTTGTTTTAGTAGAGATGAACGTGGCATCTTGTCCAGCATCAAATAAACCAACTGACAATAAAAAATCCGTTCCATCGATTTCCACTCATACCTTTTTGGTTTATCTATTTTCACCATAGTAGATATTTAACCAGCCAATCAATTTCAGGCTTTATGCGATAATTCGAAGGAATTCGTAGATTTGAAACGAGCATACGAGCTAAAAGTATGAAATTGTCTCATAGTTTTTTCCCTCATTGTTATCGCCGTTTACTTTTCGCTCGTTTCACTATTCGATGAATGAGTCAACTCTAAATTTCTAACCAGCAACATGAGTCTATCAAAATTATTTATTTAGGGACATTCATCAGGCGTTCTGTCATTCTCGTTCAATCAGAATTCAAGCCGTTGTGTAACTGCTTCTAAAGATGGAACGTGGAAAATTTTTGATACAGATATACGTTACAATTTAGGACAAGAAGCAAGCATTATTTCGAGGTGAGTTGATAAGTAGGTTTTGTTATGTTCCCCAGAACAATGAAGATGTTAGCAAAGAATGGCAAAACTTTTCTTTTTCAATGTTTCAGATATGTTTTTTCAATATTTCAATTTTTTTCTACATTTTCTTTTCAATATCTGCAAAGGTGTGAAGATGTAAAGAAAAAAATATGACGAGAAGGCTGACGACACGAGCGCATGATATAATATTCTGAACTTTCTATTATCAGCTTTGTTTCTTTCCCATTAAATTATGTAATGCGGAGTGTATTCAGTGGCGAATGGGACATTTTGCGAAATGCGCCGCCCGAAACTGTATATGCGGTTATGAGTCCTTCGGGGCACAGTTTTGCTATTGGAGCTAATCGGCATGTTCGTCTGTTTAGCACGCTGCAACCTGAAAAAGAGTTCAGGCTAAGTTGGTTTTACTTTATGATATCATTTTGAAACATAAAGTCGACATTTACATTTCCGCGTTTTTTGTAAACAAGTCGAACGAAGTGTTTGCAGTGTAATGACATGACTTTGCTCATGTGTTTGATTGTATTTCGGCAGAAAGTAATAAAATAAGTGTTGTTCAGTGCTTGATGTGCATCAGGCTCCGTTGTGCCGTGTTCGAATGAGTCCATGCGGACTGATGATAGCGACTTGTGGTGATCGGCATATAAGAGTGTTTCATAATGTGGCGGAATACTACAGTTCAGTGGTTTCACTTGAACATGCAATTCGAGAATCCAGACAAGAGGCGAAGACAAGACGACTTCAGGAACAACTAGAAGAAGCCAGACGAAAGCTTGCTACCGTATACAAATAGAGAGCGTTAAATGACTGGCAATGCTCATTTTAACTTCATTCAGGATGTCAACTAGGTACAATGTTTGTATGAAGTATTTTGTTCATCTTCTTATGTTTTTCGCATTCCATCTAACGTTACTGTATGATTCACTGATGTTATTCGTATCATCCTCACCGATAAGTTATTTGTTAGTAGCATTCTCATGCTAGCTTTTCACTCATTATTGTCATAAATCTTGATTTGTCACTGCGAAGTTCATTGTGCAATGAATTGTATGAGCACTACCAATGTTTCATTGTCTTGCCTCGATGGAATTTTTGTTATTGGTTTTTTCTGTGAATATTTGTTCATTTTCCTTTACTGTTTTCCTTCTTTTGTTTCAAGAATTCGAATTATTACTGATATTCTCTTTTAAGGATATCTGCGGATGAATTACTTCCTAATTTATAAAAGATGTTTTATGTGGATTATTTGCGCGCCCAAGCGTTAATTCAAAATTACGTGGCCAACATCCGTCTAAACTACAGCTGGCTCGTTGCAGATATTTTGCTCATTACAATATTCAGTGTTTCAAAGTCATTTGTTATTGTTATTTGTTACTGGCATCTGATTTGTTATCAGCTTAATGTCTTGAAGAATAAACGAATTGCGGTATCGTACTAATGTGGCACCTAACTTTTTACATTGGCAGATTTCCGGCCTTTTCTTTGCCATTCAGCTGCTTCATTTCTTGTCTGAGTTCTTCCTCTGTTCGGTAAGTATATTTGCGAATTCTCATCGGGCTTAAGACATATTTCTTCAAAGTTGAAAAGTTTATTTACGTATGGATGAGCAACATGTTTACATATAAGAAGGCGTGACGTATTTATACTTTTTGCGGAGGAGTAAATAGTACGGAGATGTGGTTAAAGATGGGTATTTGAGGGTGTGGGCGTAATGCGTAAAAGCTCAATAAAGAGAGTTTTTTGTTTGTCCTTGCCACTTTTAATTGATAAGCTTATCGGAGGCCGCTTGATAACGTTTTTAGGAGGCGTTCAATAAGTATAGAAGAAGGATGAGCATATGACCGGAAATGTCAACGCTGATTTCAGATGCACTGGTCACTGCACATATCCGTTTATTTTTCAGTTTTCTTGCTCACTGAATTTACAAAATCGATACATGTTCAGTTGTGATCGTTGATTCTGTCCCGATCGCAATTAAGCCAAATATCTTTTATCGAATGGTGATGCTGTTCCGAATTCTTTCGAGGTATCGAGGCTATAGTCCAAATTTAACGGTTTCAGCGAAACGACCGTGTAAATTGAATCGGAAATCATTTTAGTAGAGCAGAATGAATTATTATGATAGTCGAAATTAAGTGCGATTACAACTTGCTTTCAGTTGCCAAATCATGAAAGCATCGCTCATATGCATTATTGTGTGTTGTGACTGTTCGATTGTAAGCAGAGGGGTGCTAGAAACCATCGATGTTGCTTATTCAACGCATTCACCTACTCTGCAAACAGACAATTCTACGAGAGAAAACGAACAGTCAGATGCGAATAGAAGCGAACACAAACAAAACCCTAAAACAAGTGGAAGCGCAGCAATCATCTTAGGATCGAATCGGATGCAAATCTTGCAACCGGAAGGACTAACATCGTCCATCGACGAATCATTTTTGCAGTCACAAAAAGCGTCTAAATTGGTACATTTTTCGCTAGTCACCCCGATGAAAGTAATACGCAGTTGCAGTAATCAAAAACAGTTTATTGCGTAATACTCATGTACTGTGTCAAAGGATAGATTCAAATTCAAAATCGATGTTTTTTGCCATTCATTTACCACAGCACTAAAAAAGTCCCGCTGTCCATTTTTTAAATCAAATTTTCGTTCCTGGAAAAAATATTGAATGGAGGGGAAACCAGAAAATGCTAGTTCGATGTCACCTGACAAATATCGATAGCTGTGATTGCCTTCTCTATCGTTTAACAAATTCTAGACCAGTGTGAACAAAAAAATACCATTTATCAGTCTATTGAGCCACCCACACAGTTTAGTTTCAGTAACTCAATATCACAGACGTTAGCTAAATCAATGGAAAACCGGAAGTGATGTGTTCTTTGTCAATAAGATAAGAATGATAAGGATGAACATCTTAGTGTTGTGCATGTAGTAAAGGAATGGTGCCATTGCAGGTCGAAAAACAGTTTTTATACAAATATGCAGTCGATATTGACACAGCGATAACACGTCACACCTTCACGTGTATGCGTAATGCGGGATATGCGACTGCATTTGTTCGCATCTATCAACCGCATGGCAACGGCATTGTCGATATTCATGCACTGAGCAATCTTGAAAACGCTCACAATGGTCAGCTAACCGTGTTAGAAAACTTATAATCACACTCATTCAGTGATGGATGGGCATGATACTGAAATAAGTAACTTCGCCAATTCGCTAAAAACAAATATTTTTTTTCCGCTGAAATTAATCCACAAAAAACGTTGCTGACGAAATAGTGGCGAAAATTTTCCGCGAAAGGTGTTGCTGATCGGAAGAGGTGGCGATGGTTTTTGGCTAAAACGGTGCTCAGCAAAATTATTTCGCTGATCACTACTTTCAGCTCTTCTGCAATCGCGCTGCTGATCTGTTCGGAAAGAAACCCCATTACGTCATTAAGCATTTGAAATTTTTAAATATTTAATCATTCAACGACAAAACCTTTCAACAACAACTATCAGTCCAACAAGAAAATAATGCGGTGACGGCAACAAAAATCAAATATGAACAACAATCAACTGGTAACAGTGCACAGTGCAACTTCTGATTCCTTTTCAAGAACTTCAACACGCTAAGTGTTTCGTCTGAAAGTCACAAAAAAAATGATGCAAACTTCATTTCACTGTCACGTAACTTATATAGCTCAGTGATCTCAAAAGGAATCCTAGTGGTGCACTTATCTGAGGTATATTCAACTTCGACCCGAGTATGATAAGTTCGAATTTAGCACTTGTCAATGCTAGAGTGTAGATAGATATTTTAAATACTTTGACTTTGTAGGAAATAAGCATTTCGTTGCAGACAAAGGTAGCGAATCAGTGGAAGTTTCAAAAAAACTAGCTCGAAAGGAAATAGCTGAAGCTATCGCTACTTTATTACCTGGATTGGCAAGCAGGCTATCAAACGTCTGTAACGTTGCCGGCCACAATGCTCACGTTTCCGTGCACATTGTTTTAGCTTCATCACTACTTTATACAGCTAAAAAACTGCGGTAGTGAACGTTAACACTGCAAATTTGTGCTACATGAAACAAGTAGCGAGTTACCGAAAAAAGGAGCTCCGCTAGTAGCGGAATAGCGAACAGCACGCTATCGCCCACCACTGTACTTATCCATCATATTCAAAATGAATATATTCGAATCGTGTACTTATGAGTTCCAGCTGGTCTCGGAATAGAGGTTTTCGTGGTACCTCAACCGCAAGGAACAAAAAGTGGGAGTGTACAGTTTGACGAAGCGTATAATTTCATGAAGAACAACGATATCACTGTCAACACAATGTGGATTCAGGTATTCTCATCTCGTAAGACGCAATATTCGATTTTCAATCAGGATATTACATTGAAAATTGTTATAAGGCAACAGTGAAGCCTAAGCACTATCGCTTTTTGCAGATAACTTCACCGATTAATTGGCCCAATAACCAGCAAGCAAATATAGCTTTCATACAAGATTTTATGATTCGTGCTAAGGTAAAATTCATTTGTTTGGTTACTCTTCACGCATCGCTCATTTCTCATCAGATTTACTCTTGAAATCTACGATAAGTTCAGCATTCAGTGGATGTATTCAGTTACTTATCTCTTAGAGTTGTGACGCTCATTTCATTCACTTTGACCAAGATAATAATTTCTCTCGAACAAGTCTTGCAGTTTTCTTTAGCAATATCGGGTTAACGTTGGTCTTTACACAAATTGGTATGATTGGCAACAGATAACAGCTAATTGGTCGAAATGTTCCTTACAGCAACTTCTTCTTTGGTAAGTTGTGACTTTTCATTGAAGTAGTTCATTGTGGAGCTTTTCAATGAACTGAGCAGTTGATTGATCATACATTGATTGATTCATACATAAGTTCTTAGGCTGTTCTTAGAAGATCCAGAAGAGGAAGGTGATTTTCAATGTTCCAGGTACTGGAATGTATATGGCCAAGGTCCATCAGCGATAAACGCGTCCAACTTCGAAGACTTCCGTCCGTTCGCTGGTTTCACCACTCCAGCTGTAAAACAATACTCACAGGGAGTGAGCGTTTGCGGTGCTTATGTTAATCAGAATGTTTATTCTGCTGTTGCATCACAAAGCACAACTTCATCTACCGTCAACAAAACAATAATCGTTGGAACCATTGTTGGATCGCTTAATTAACATTTTATTATTTTTGACAATATCAGTGCTCTTGCCACTTTTGCAAGTTATTCCCACAATTGCGTTTGTTGTTATTCTTATTGTTTATTATTATCGGCACTGATGTTCTCATTAGCACATCACTGTGTTGTGCGAGAAAAAGGATGTTGGTGTTTTATATGAGTGATAAAGCTTAGCACAGTTAACTTATTGCTTGAAGAAGGAAATCAATGCTGCATTAGAATTTCAAGTACTCTAACAGCATTGTTAAGTGGCTGAGAGTTGAAAATAGGGCTAAGAGTTCAATAAAAACAACTTGCGATGAAATTGTTCATTTATTCATTCAAAAAGCACACTCGTATTCGATCCGAATTAAATCGCATGCGCATCAGTTACATGCTAGGAAGACTAACACAGATACACTTTCATGAATATTCAATAAAAAGCAATAACATGATCTTAAAATGAATATCAAATATTATACGGATAAAAATTTCACAAAAATGATCAATCTTATAAGTATTCATTGCAATGAATAATCAACGATTGCTTAACCAGCAGTAGTTTATTCTCGTTTGCAGCAGATTTATTCCGATTCATTCATCTCTCTCAATCAGTTCGTGTAACTACTGCGAATAACTTATTGATGTGCATCGTATACACATTCTTTCTCAATATTCAGCCCAGTCCTTTTAAATCATCTTATTGATATTCGATTGAAATTCTCGTATATGTACATGTACTTTAATAAAGTCTGGATTGAGGTAGATGGATAGAATGAAAGCTTCCGTGAAATATGTCAACTATGCAAAATATAGTATTATTCGTGAAGATGATGAAACAACTGACGAAGAGATATTTTTGAATAATCTAAAAACCATTTATAAATAAAATACTCGCCTGGAATTTTCGAAACTTTTCTCGTTTGCTATCAATGAATCTTCGAGCTTCATTAGAAGGTTGATCTGAGTAATTTTTGGGAAAAAGTCGGCTGACATTACGAAAATCGAAGATGTTGATGTGTCTGAACGGTTTCCGCGTTCTGATTCGATGTTTCATAAGCATAAGAAATTGAAGGATTTTTCGAGATGAAACGCCAACTTGTGATCCTCATTGTGAGCATCATTTTGTTCGGTGTTGGAACATACGCGAAAGTGAGTTGACCTTCACGTGTATTGTTAACAAATTCAAACTGTTTGAATTTCGAACGAAGTATTATTAGTTACAAACTATGCTCATCGATGAATAATACAGACATAACAAGTGACTGGCTAGCACTCTCAGTAATGAGAACAGATGGTTAAAATGATTCAGTCTTAATTGTAAGTTCATGAAGAGGCTGAAAGTTGACGTCAACTCAGAACTTATGCAAGTATGTACGCAAAATCTAAGTCTCAACAAACAGTTAGACTCGCATCGAAGCGAACTTAATGTGAGTTATATTTATGTGCACTCTGAGTTGGAGTGCGATGATGGAATGAATTGTCATTTTATAGAAGAAGCTGAAAGAGGATAATGCGATTGATGAGAAATCGGTGGCAAACGCTGAGGAGAAAAAAGTGACAGAGCGTGAAAAAGAAGAAGTAATCTCAGATAAAGAAAGGGCGGAATCTGGAGGTAAAAATAGCACATCGAGCGAGTAAGCTGTTGTATTAAATGGCTCATCTTTGAGAATATTTTAAATCAAGTGACCTTTTGGAAGTGCAATTATCACCATAATCAGAAGCATTCTCTCAACGTATCCTGAAATACACGAATCAATAAGGTTGCCACTGACTTGCAGAGAATTCGATGATAATGAAGGATTTTTAACGAAGATCAGTCAAACGTTTCGCTCTCTCTTCCATACGGTATGTGCTTTCTCAAACGGCATACTGATTTCATCTATTTAGCAGCTCAGTTTTGCATACAGCTGATCAAGAGCTTTTTCAAGAAGCTGGTAATGTCATTGTAGATTTTTCATGGGCAACTGTTAGAACGGCCAGCATGAGAAAGTTAATAAAGAGTCATTCAAGAGATCATTTTGTCTCTTGTTTCATCATGCGGAGTTTCTTATCTTGCAACGATATTTGAAATATTTTTAGTTTGCTGACCCTATTTTTTAGCTATCGTTTAAGTCGAAAGCTTTCATTTTAATAAAGAATAATCACACCTAATACATGATTATTTCAAATAGAAAATTCGATCTCCACGTCAGAAGGTGAATGATTTTTTTCATCTCAGACTTCAAAGAAGTTTTTTTTACGCTCAAAAGTTCAGTAAAATGAATCGTTTGATTACGTATCATTACCATTAAAAATAATTTTGTTCAGCTGGAGCACATCTCAAAATCGTTGATCGACAAAATAATACATCGATCCGAAGATGAAAATGCATCCAATTCAACATCAACTGCATCACCCACAACGATGACATCAGAGTCGTCCAAAGCAACCAAAATGTCGAGACTGAAGAAGGAACCTGAAATTGATGTTAATGATGCAGCTAGTAATGAAATTGACGATCACTGATTTCACGCATTGTTCGGCTAATCTACCGTACTAAAATCTACTAAAATTGTCTCATAGTTCATATCGTCCTTAATAAACACCTCATAACCTATAGATGAAATTTTTATTGTCGTCATCGCGATAGCTTTGAGTATTGAAATGATTCAATGTTCGTAATGATCAGAATCTTTCGAAGTCATGAAGAACAATTGATTTGAAAAATATTCCAATAAGCTTGTAAACTCAATGCATTTGTATTCCGAATTGTTGAGCGGTAGGAAAAACTCTCGTGTTACGAAAGTTGTGTTATTTGAGAAGGTATGAAGGTAAATTGACATGATAACTAATTGAATAAAGTGCTATCATCTTCAGACTACATTCAGCATACTTTCTTTTGGACCGGTCGTGTCCTCAGATCCATGAATAGACCTACTATTTGCATATTCTACACATCCGTTCCCAATTCCATGGAAACCCTTGTAATGATCATGTTCCAAAAAGCATTATTTAGGAAAGAGTTTTGGAGGCATTCTCATGACGCATCGACAGTTGTTGTCGAAACTGAGTCCTCTTTATTTTCCTATCTATTTTCCTTTTTTTCGAACAATCACATCAAAATTCAGTAAAAATTTTGAATCAATGCAGAACCGAACACGTGCCTTCGATGCTCTGAAATTTCGAAGGTTTTTAATCAGACCGTAATCTTACAAAAGATTATACGAAAATTTCGAAAGAATTCAAAATGATTATAACTTCAAAGGGTCGTATTTTTTACACTGGAGCTCGTTTATGGCTCAACCTTCTGGAACACAATCGTTCCAAGTAGGGTTGGGGACTGAAAGATCTTTATTTCCCTTGGCCACTGACAGGGTACATTTTGAGCATCGATCGATTTCGGTCGGTGGTGATCAAATTCCTGTTTGTCGAGGCCATTGACCGATCAGTCATTTTCTGTTGACACTGAAAGTCGGACCCGTTCAGTTCTGGCTGGTGGCACCAAAATTTAGTCCTTGTTTGCCACAGAACAAACACTCGTTTTCGGTTACGGCCGAAATTCGATGGTCCCCGATTTTCGGTGGGCACCGAAAATCGGTCCTTCTCAATCACACCAAACATCAGATTTGCTCGATCTCGTTCGATGACCACTTGTTTTGTCATGTCCAGTCGAGCAAAGTCGCAGCTAACGCGAAAGGCCAGCACAAGTTAATAAAAATGATATGAATTGAGAAAAGAGAGTAGGTAAATAAATTGAACTAGTCGTTGTACTGGTGTACAGCCGTGGTTTGAGGACCTGTTCTGCTCAGAGGGCGTGCGTTCGATTTCGCGCAGGTTCAAAATCTTCGATGGATTTCGATATTGTTATTGAAAGAAATAATGAAAAATAAAAGTAAAGAGAAAATAAAAAGAGCCCATTTTTGATGACAAGAAAAATGACAAGGAGCAAAGATTTGCAGCTTGACTGTATCATCATTCTTAGCTGCATCAAGGAATGCTGGATAGCTATCAAATGCTTTTTTGATTATCATTGAGAATTTCAATATTTCAAACGCATATATCTCGACACAACTTCATACTAAACAGAAGTAATAGTTTATCAAAATTTTTGTCATAATGTAGAAGAATGTCATATTAAAAACAAAAGTCACGGCATAGTATATCGGAATGCGTGTAACTGGAACGCAAAATTAGCAATAAGTGGTGTTAATATAAAATCGATGATGGATGGCACTGTGAAGTTATTCATTTACCTCATTATTCAAGAAGCGTTTCAGCTAATCATCATCAATCATTTGTCAGTTAATTAAAGACCGACATCTTTGACATCTGCATCTCTTCATCTGAGAAATGTACAGAATGTGTTCATCGTTCGATGACCATTGATGAACGAGCGTTTTGCTGGCCATCAACCAATAAACACGTTTGGTTTCGGTCGGTGGACACAAAAATTTGGTAGTCCTTGATTTTCGGTGACCACCGGAGACAATCATTCCAGCTTTCGGTCGGTGACCACCGATTTTTAACGCATCCGAATTTAGGTGGTCACTGAACTTCGGTGGTCTCGGAAAACTGGTCGGTGGCAACCGACCCAATCCTAGTTCTAAATTATGGTGTTTGAAAATTTTTGTTCGCGAAGTTATGACTGCTTACAGAATGAAACTGCTTCTGTTGTGTTCGCTGTTGTGAAATGTTCGGTTTGAAGAGGTTCTGTGAATAAAGTATTTCATTCGTTTCTATTGTAATCGATTATGATTCATTCAGGTTTGGATTGTTGTTTGGATACTGAACGGTTGGTTTGCCGATCGCTCTATGCAATCAGCAAAATATTCGTCATTGTTGCGATTGTTTAATGGATTGGTATTCGGCTGTATTCAATTATGCAAATAATCAATTGCAACGAGCGTTTGTTATTGTTTGCTTGTGGAATGTTTGATACGCCGATTGCTATGCATCTACTCGGCCACATTAACTGTTTATTACTGATACCGAAAGATTACTGATTTACTACTGTTGGTTGTTCCAAACAGCTTCTCTGAACGATCGTTGGACGAATGTTCAATCAATCAATCGGAACGTATTTTTGGGCTTCTTCTGAGTCCCTCTCCCCAAAAATCATTGAGCAGTAAGGGAGAATAGCCCAAAACCTCTGTGGTTGCCAAATCAATAATCCAAGTTAGAATTTCGTGAAGACAGGTGGTTCCCAACGCTATTATTGTTAACTGCGCGGAGAGAAGAATGCCAAGTAAGCAAGAATATGATACTGGTGATAACAGAGTGGCATTACTCGTCATGAGTTGGATTTGCTGATTAAATAAATAAATAAATAATAAATAAATAAATATGTTCATTCAAACGGACATCTTCAATATGTCACCCGGCTGACTTCCGCATTTAATGAGTATTAGGTGTAGCGTAGTTACTGCTGAGTGGATAGGACAGTAATAAAGAAGTGAGTGTTCTCATATGCTTCACAATAGTAATTTGCAGTTTTATGCACTTAATCTTTTGCGCTCATTTGCGTTTGTTTCGTCTTTATTATAGTCGAAGGTGATAGTAATTGATCGATTGAATTCAGTGTATTCTTTCTGAGAGGATCATTCATATCGAATGACGCTGCCAACATCGTTATCACTGACAATCGACAGTTTTATGATGGTATCTTCGTTGTTTACAAGAAATTGCGTTTTTGACATAATTGCGATCACTGAACGTACGTAAACGATGGTGCATATTTTTCGCAGTGCTCCTTTAATATAATGCTGAATGATTATTACATTTCCGAGCTACGTTTCAGTAACCACAGATTAGCGTTAAGCACATATTTCACTCATCACGTTTCGATAACAAATTTTTCCCTTACTGTTTCAATTCAAGATATGAAAGTCGCATGCGATAATTGATAACAATAAAACTTGTACTACTCATAATACAAATTCAGTCGCGCATGATCGTTCATCGAATTTCATTATTATAAATGAAGTTCTTGCTTCCTCCTCTCAAACGTATGATTTTTCAATAGATTTGCACAATATCGAAATTAAAGACTGCTTTCACTGGTGTGATTATTTCAACGTATAATGCAAAGCATTTCAACGAAATGGTTCTGCATTTTACGATGGGAACCTTGTTGATATGTATTTATTCGATATAAGAGTGTTGTGTATATGTGTATGTATTGATGACTGGTTATGAAATACTAAAATATTGTGCATTTCACGAAATATTATAACCAATTATCAGTGACAAACGTTGTCAAGCATAGTTGTTGATATGAAACACTAAATTACCAGTTTTGGATAACACTTTTAAAGACGGATTCAACATGATAAGTGATTTCTGTTTCGTTGTTTTTCGTTTGTTGCTGATCAGCAAAACGATTGTACGAACGATCTAGGCCAAACTTGATCTCATACTCACCAATCATGACTTATGTGAATGTTTTGGACCACAAACAGTCTGCTATACTAACGGCATACTCTTGCTTCAATTAATATTCGTATTTATCATTGTCATTATCACAGCTGGTCAAGCTCATATTATCACAAATTACATTTATTATTTTTTCCTTCTATTAATACATCAATTCTTAATGATAGAACTTCGACCACAATTACAATTTTTGTGTGAAGAAGAGTCACTTTGACTGTATTCAATTCGTTCGACAACGTCGACGTTCAATCGCCACATAATGCTCTAAAAACTTCTTTTTTCAGCTTCACCAAATGCTTTCTTTTAGCAGAAAAATTGTGCGTTTAGCGAGGTCAGCGCGCTCTTCAAAAAATTATCTTTTCATGAGATGGCAGCATCGCTCAGCAAAAGTAAACTCTTGAATTTGACAATGATGTTGGTTGTTGCTAATAATATCATCTACTGATGAATAACTGATGCTGTTAATTCTTTGATTTATATATTTATGGGACAATGAGATCATTGATGGATTTTAAATGAAGGAGTCGGTCCTCTTAATTTAACGAAAACTGTTAAAGTATATTTTAATTTTACCTCTTATTAACCTATTTCTTATAATTTACTTAATCATACTTTACATTTCCAAAATTCATCAACGTAATCTAATTTTACTTCACTATGATTTTGGTTTTAGCATACTTCAACTGTAAGTTTGTCGATCTGAAACTTCCCAGTCATTGCAACCAAAATTTCTCACAAAGGAATATTGAAGAAAGAATAACTGATCTCTGCAAATTTCTATAAAGAATCAACATTATTCATTAATCGGCATGATGTGTATGAAAAACTAGCAATTTTCAAAGCTGAGTCTGCTACAAGTTTCGAATACGCTTCACCTTCACATTACCTCACTTTCAACTTTTGAAAGCTTAATTTAGCAATACTTTACCCGTATTCGATTCCCTTATCTATAGTGTGCCTTTATCAAGGTCAAATATAAATAAACCTCATAGTTCAAGTGGTAAACCAACGCAATTAATGTAAAACCATTACAGTCCAATGAGAGAACACTTCGTACACTCACCCATGCTGTTTCAAGCAAACAACCAAAAACGGTGTCTATTTGTGAAGCTATTTCACGAGTTTCGTCTGGTTTGTCATCTTCACTTATATATTCTTCTTTGTTACCTGCTTCCTGAATGCGCAATTTTGGATTGGTACGATAGTTATTGAGGATCAAACATATACGTACATACGTGTGCTGCTACTCCGACCGAACTGCTCAAGGAAATGTGTATTCAAGTTGAGAGCGGAAAACTGAACGATCTACATTTAAATCACATCTTATTGGCCGGAGCAATTCCGTGGACCGAACAAAAATTTCATGGTAACTATCGCATTATCACACATAATTATCAATAGTGGAACATTTATGAAACACCAATATCGTTTGAAATATTAAACGTATTATCTTTATAACTCGCAGGCATAACATCTCAATTACATTTTGATACAATTTTCACAGCTCTCACGTTCAAATGTTTACCCAAATCTTCTATCTGCTTACCCACCTCAAAATGCGCGACTTCAGGCAAAATTCGATCGAACTGCATGTTCCTCGACTCAGGAATAAGGAAACTCGTCCAGCAAGGTAGGCACTTACTATGACCACTTATTTCAGCATTGTTCATTTCTAGATCTAAAAACAATTCCTAATTGTAAAAACTGAATATTCTGTGGGATATTTTATATTTCTAGA
Source organism: Anisakis pegreffii (assembly GCA_035041965.1). Lineage (NCBI taxonomy): Eukaryota > Metazoa > Nematoda > Chromadorea > Rhabditida > Anisakidae > Anisakis > Anisakis pegreffii. The sequence goes on along the minus strand of JAPYMA010000081.1, from coordinate 12,910 downwards.
ATGGAATTTTTAGTTTTCTCGACAGAATATCCTTTTGGATCATCATTCTGCACTGGTCAGCTTGACATGAGTCCATTCGTAATCCACAAAAATTTTTTCAGAGTCAAAAGAAAGATGTTTTTTTAATGTTTATGGTGATTCGCAATCGACCAGCGACTTGTGTTTATAGGCCTTGCTGATTACACGCCAATGTTTTTGTCTGATACGAGCACTCTCTACAGTACTTTCGCTATGCCAGTTGATGTAGCTCTTATTACGGTCTCACCAATAGATGAACACGGATACTGTACGTTGGGGGTAAGTGCCGATTGCTCAGTTTCAGCAGTGAGAGCGGCTCGGAACATCATTGGTATGATTCAATATCATTAAGATTAAGCAAAGAATTACGCTCAGCGAGTCCTGTCATTGCTGCTCTTATATCTGTATTCCTTATGGGGCGTTCAAGTTCTTTCGAATTCGTATTGTTAAAATTATTCGTGCCAAAACGTCTCTCATCGACAAGTCGATAAGTCCAAAATTTTCACAACTGTTCCTAAACATGCATCTTTGTAATCCGAATACAAAAAATGAACCAAAAGTGAGCAGTCAAATGAATTTGAGCGTTGGTTAATGAAACAATGCCGCGAACCTTCGGTGATACAACTATACATTGTTCGCATATTGATGCGTTAGTGAATGCAACAACAGCGATTCACGCAAAAAGCGATTTGAGAAACAGTGAAAGTGATGATGAAATTGGTAAACTGATCGCAGAAAATCTGGTTGACAATGGTGCGACTTTACAATTGGGTAAATTATTTTCTTGCGGTTATTTTTTCCATGAAGCATTTCTGTTCTTGAATGTGCATTTTATTTTGTGACCTTTCACGGTTCAAACTAAGAGTACATAGCAAATTTTTAACGTACATTTTTAAAGTAAGGCAAAATAAAAGTGTGCATTCAAAGCTGACATTATCGACGTTCATAGTGAAGCAATTTTGGCTAGAGTAAATATGGAAAGACGTTACAAGCATTAGAATCCAAATTTGGCACATTGAGGAGCACTCTGATCGGTTGAGAAACTCTAAGCTTACTACTTACTAGCAACAACCAGTAGCAATTTCAGCGCTAACATAAAAATTCAAGGTATTGGTGCAATACCAGATTCTGTCCTTTCGGCAATGCGAAATCACAAAGATCTCGGCATACACACGGAGATGTTCTCTGATGGAGTGATTGATCTGATTCAACGAAATGTTATCAACAATTCAAAAAAGAATGTCGATCCCGGAAAAGTGATAGCGACGTTCGCCTATGGCACTGAACAGTTCTACAAATTCATCAATAATAATCCCCTTTTTGGTATCTTCATTACCAGCTTTCAAATGATACATGCTATCGAATCGTTTATCACAAGTTGCGGTTCACTTCTTTATTTTGCAGCATTCCGAAGTTGTGCATATACGAACGATCCGCAGCTGATCAGAAGGCATCATAAAATGACTGCGATAAATTCAGCCATTGAAATAGATCTTACTGGACAGATTGCATCTGATTCCATTGGAGCTTCATTTTATTCAGGTGCGTTTTACTGATTGTGATTAAATAGCCAAAAATTGAATAATGTAGTTGACGGCCCCGAAACGTTTCAGAAACTGATGCTTCACTTTAACAAGTTGAAATGATATTCTTTTAAACTTTTATCGTTTCTTAAACCTCGCTCTTAAAAGCAGTAATCTTTGAAATTTGCAATGACATGAGAATTTTGACTTAAAGGATTTGGTGGTCAGACGGATTTCGTCTACGGAACTGCGACGGCTGAGGATGGGCAAGGAAAAGCAATAATTGCTTTGCCGTCAACAACCGCTAAGGGGCAGTCCAAAATAGTACCATTCCTTAAGGAGGTTTGTTTTTGTCTTGAACTCAGCATTATCAACTTTTACTGAACGAAACACATGTGTGTGAATCCGGAAACGATTACAACTTGCCACTGTTATTAAGAATTGAATGCTTCCGCTACCTTACATTTCATATACGTTGCCGTTTCCAGTTCCACTTGCAAGGTTGATTGACCGAAAACGCGATCATTACATAGTGAGAATTGTAAAGCCTATCCCTGACCAAAGCAAATAGGGAAATTCATTGTTGTCTTTCCAGTCAGTAGAATGAATGCATACAAATCTCAGGGTGCTGGTGTCGTTGCTACAAGAGGTCATGCAAGATATATTGTCACCGAATATGGCATTGCAAATATATGGGGGAAATCGGTACGGCAACGTGCTTACGAATTGATCCGAATTGCACATCCTGACTATCGCAAATCGCTTGAAAAAGCCGCTTTCGAACGTCTCAAATGTATGCCAAGTAGAGGCTGAGCAGTCTTGAACCCTACGAATGCAAACAAATTTAGTGTCGCTTAATGTGAACATGCACTGCCGTCGGTCCTTCATTCGTTTGTTTGTTGTATACCTCTTCTTCATACGTTCAAATTCAATATTCATCATCATCAAAATTATAATAATGCAAGTGCTAAACTTTTTATGTACATACCACATTCACCTTCATAATATTTATTACAGTGTGAAAATTACTGATTATTATGCCCCATTGCACAGTGATTACAAAACATTGAAACAATCGTTGAAGATAATATGAACAGTAATTAACAGATAAGAGTATGTATACAAGTGGTGTTAATGGATGTACACAAATCACTTTTTTCTTCTGTTTCTATACTTGAAAGATTTTTCGGACAAATTATAAAATAATCGAAGTGTTTATCGCCAACACTTCAAAAAAATTTCCTGAAAGAAGAAATCAAAAGTAAAATAATGGTGGCGGGGAGCAAGAACGGATAAATAAATAGAACCGTACCGATAATGAGATGACTGTAACACAGCAATCGTTAAATGCAAATCAACGAATTATAAACACTCAACATTCGGGTTTCGCCGTCGGAATTTCCGGAAATATATCCGAATTAGGAAAAGTCGACCTAATGACTGAATCGGCCAGAACACAGAGATCATAGCCAGCTTTATAATACAATGTGTCAACTGCGTTGAATTTAAAGCAATTACTAAACATACGACGTATATCGGCAATAAATAACCGTTCCTGCAACATTAACGATTTTAATATTACGTTCAATTATTTTTTTTAGCTCAGAGTTCGTATCAGTCAAATGATAATTAATCTAAGCACTTCGAAGTTTACAAAAGAAACAAAAAAAAAACTAATTGCAATGTGGAGAACGCAAGAAAACTTTGACAGCAAAGGGAAATGCTTCTAACAAATTCCTTTTTTTCTAGCTAGTTAACAAATTAACAATAACATTAACAAATGTCATAGTAGATGATCAGATGTCGACAAAATTTTAAGTCATCACGAAGAAACACAATATTAACGAAAAATGACTAACATGAACGTAATACTTATGTTTGAATCGTTCAGTGATAGTTTTGAAATCAATTGGATATGGAATATAATCATAATATTCTTTCACTTCAGCTGCATCAACAGGCTTTAAAAATGGCCACGCCGATTTATCGGATTTGAGTTTATTCAATATGCTTTTTATTTTCACTTCAAAATCCTCACTTGGTGGAGGACCTCCTGGTATATGTTCAAAGCCAGGGACATCACATGGTGACAGCTCCACACCACCTTAACAGAAAACATGAAAAAACATTACGTATGCCAATTCACACGTAACTCATTAATTCCAAACCTATAATAGACATAAACAAATCAGATGAACGGCTCACCTCTCACATACACCGTCCTTCTTGAAAAAATTATTATTAGACTGAACAGTACAAAATAACTCAAAAATCCTCAAACGACTACTTTGTTAGACCATTTCTGACAGCAAAAAAGATAGATCAAAGGAATTATAGAACTACTGACGGTGTTGTTGGAAGATGTGCTCAATCCCGCCGTATTTTCTATTTGTGTCATGAATTTGACGTTCTTTCATCGCACTTTTGAACAAATTTCTCAACATTTTGCACTGTACCGAAAAATCCGTATATACAATCCTGGAATTCAATTAGGGTTGATGAAAGTTGATTCGTTCAACAATCATAGGATATAATTGTTCAATAACAGTCATTTACTAGGTTAAACATAAATTTCCATGTGAAACAAAGAGTAATCGAACAGTTCAGTAAGAAAGAAGAGTACAATTAAATAGGGAATAATTTGAGGAGAATTAGAAATATTAAGAGACTTGACGTAGAAGCTCACTTTGGATGTAGCTCACAACCCATTAATGTGGCCGATTCATAATCCTTTATAAAACCATGATATTTCTCGCGTGATATTGTAATGTTCTCCGAAAAACCTTGCTTTTTAAAATAACCAATGGCAAATTCATCTGCATACGTGAGGAAATGATAAATCTGGCATGTGCCTACATGATAATCTTTCAAACGATTCATCATATGTGTACCATAACCTTTTACCTGAAACATGTTTTGAATATGAAATTCAACCCGTATGCATCCTCAGAATAAATATATAGAACCATGAACAAATCGCGCCTATACAAATCAAGTTGCATAAACGTAAATGATCAATTTATACCTGTTCGTTGGCCATCACAGCACAGAATACAATTTCAGAGAAACCTTGAGTAGGAAACTGACGGAAACAAATGCCACCAATGACGATACGATCTGAACATACTTCGACAATTGAAAAGAGGGTTTTTTGAACTACATCACTTCAAGAACAAGTTACAGTTTGATGATCTTTGTTAAACGAATAATGTGATAACCAACGATTTTTGACAATGACGAGATTCTTATGTCGATAATCAAATACCATCCGTGTGATGTATTCTTTTGGCATACAAGGTAGTTGCGCACTAAACAAACGCTGTAGCTGAAGAAGCCATGAAAGTTTTATTTGACTTTGACATGGGTCCAATTCCATACGATTTGAAATTATGTGAAATGATGTTATACCCATCACCTCCTGCAAACATTAATGAGGAGATTTCAGTAGGATTACAAAAATTATCTCAAAAATAGAATAATAGAACAAAATATCAATGCAAAAACAGTGAGAGTTACTTTGCTCACAATCGGCTTCCGTTTTCGAACAATCATGAACGCGATTAGTTAACTGGTGATAATCTCTGAATGCAAGCACAACCGATTAGTTAATGCATTTTACTTTCCTTAAATGCAAACATTTAAGGAAAGTAAAATTAATCAGGGCTATGCGTCAATTTATTCACTGGAGTTGTTGACAGTAAACAGATGAGGAAAGGTTTCTGAAATAGTTTCTTTCAGTGAGCAGGTTACACAAATGAAATTATGAACCTCGCGACGTGATGCTTCAGTTCTAGCAACATCAATTTCGAATAAATCATCTCCGGATGACTGCGAAGGTGACTGCTGTGCGGCAATTTCAGTTCTTAAAATGATACGCTCCATTGTCTCGTCATCAATATCATCATATATCGTTAAATGGTCGCTTTTATCACGACCAGATTCTGAATTATTCATGAGTTTGTGAGCAATTTTGGAGAAGTGAAATTGACTGCGATCAAACAAATGATACTTTTTCCTTGACTTATATAGGACGGCACAGTACTGATCTCTATCAGTGTGCACCCGCTTCTTATAGTTAGTAATCGCAAAAATTGTAATCATTAACGTGACGGTAGATAATACTGAACAGCTTAATAAATGTGACGACAACTGCGATAAGAATAGCAATAAAATCTGAGGAAGCACTCATTTATCACTCCAAATTTCACAGCTGAGCTCAACCGTCAAATTCAGAATTTGTTTCATACCTTCAGAGCATTCAGAAGTCGTTTCAGAAAGATGACCATTGGATATGCTCCAGATCGGAAGCCCAGATTTAACAGATGGACTGCGAACGCCTTCTGGTAATGCATAATTAGTTCTTGGATAACTTATTGAATCATTTTGAATCAATGCCGTAAGTAGAGTGGATGCAAATTCGATAACATTATTCAACAACTGCAATAAATTTCTAAATATTAGAAGATCAGTGAAGTACGAATCATTTGCAACAAAGTGTTCGCTGGGAAATATCTTTCATAAATGTCCTGTGACAAACAGTACAAAAATCATTACAAATTCGAAACAGAAAATAATGAGTATGACTGAATGTCAGAAATTTACTAAGAATGCTGAAGAAACGAACCCCATCCTCAACGGTCCCTCTACATCGTTCTAATTCACTGATGAATTTCGGTAAATACAACAGAAGTAATTTTCTTCCAAATGTACTGACCAATTGGAAACGTTGCAACGATTTATATTCATGAGGTAATGAACAAAACAATAACCAACGAGCGAATACTATTCGATATTCTAGTGAATCTTCCCTTTCCACTAGAAATTAATTCGAATCAACTCTTCCAAATGAATGAAAGAATGATAAAAACGTGAAACGATCCAGCAGTAATCATTCATGAAAATGATAAACACGAAAACAAAAGATCAACTGGATTCACTCACCACATTCAGTTGTATTCGGTATTGGCAATGACCATTCATTCAGAGCTCGTAAGAATGTTGAAGCGGTTTCAATTTCGGTTTCAATTTCTCTGAACCACATTATTCCCATCAACTTCACAGGTAAATAATGCAAAACAAATGAGCTTTGGATACTTAAAAACAAAGTCTATGAATACAAACGGATCGATTTTGAATGTTTACTTGAAGAGGGAAAAGAATAAAACCGATTACATATCGTGGAATTCATTCATTCACCACACTCACCTTCGTTTGCCTTCATGTTTCACCACAATAAAATTACAAACAATTTTCACAATTGATAATGGCTCGAACGGTGGTGAGCCAAATGGACTTTCGAAGAATTTTTTACAACGTCCTGCGGATATTGCCTTTTTGTACATATTTAAAAGCATCAAAACCACCTGAAAAATTCAATGGTAAAGTAGAAAATTATTTTCACTCAATTTAGCTTACTGCAAAAAAATTTAAAAAATGCTCAAAATTTTCCAACTCAGTATTATTATTTTTTAAAATCATATTAAACAACGGAAAAGAAATGGGCCCTGAAATTCTTTGAATATGATGAAGAACATAATAAGGCTGAATATTTTGAACATTCAACGAACGTAATGAAAACTCTTAACCTGTAGTACTTCAGGACTATCATCTCCTTTAAGACGTCTGTGCATGTTCTCTGCATCCGATATCAACGACAATAATGCACATATATCGCGTTCCTTTTTCTTTTGAACATTTTCTACATGCTTGCCTAAAGATAAAATAGTCGGACGGAGAAAGCTTGCAATTAAGAACCTTCTGCCGCGGTAAAATAACAAAAACGATGAGGTTAAACTAAGAAGACAGTCTCACAATTTGGAAAGGATATACATAATATGTTATAGTGTCACATTGGTACTATCAAATGACGGTAAAACGTTATCGATGAGGATGCATCTGTTTTCAATGAGACAACTGGATTACAAGAATAGAAACGAACCGAGTGAGTGAGTACATCGACGACATTTTGCGTTAAACGGTGTATTACGCATCCAACTTTCATCACCCTCATAAGCTGCATCTGTATTCAAGTTAACACTATGTCTCCAACCATCACAATTGCACGACGCACATCGCGAATACAACGCTAATTTTTTCCATTGTCTGTCGTCCATTGAATCGTCATCTTTTGTCGTTACTTTCATATTATTAACAGAGCTGAAAAAGTGAAATGTTAAAAAAACGCATATCCCTCCAAATATTTTCATATTATGTCTCCTCAGAAAAAGTCCTGCGTGCATCGCCAAGTTCGGCTGAAAACTAAGAAAACTCATAACTTATCAAACAAAAGGAAGAACGTCAATTTTGTGAAGAACACATCAGACAGCAATTGAGTCCTTCATAAAATCACCGCAATTACGTAACGATTAAGGAAGGCTCTGTAAAAGCTTCGGTTCTGCTTGCAAACGGCCGAACTAGCCAATGGGCGTGTACTAAAGCAGCATGAAGACAGAGAGAGCAACGCGCGTTAGTGGTTTTCAGACACGTAAAGGAGTGTGCTTGCGATGAAGAGAGAAACCACAGGTGGACAATTGGTGCGATTGCAGGGGGTTGGCAACAGAAGCCAAATTGCACTTTTGAAGCGACTCGGTCAGGTAGAGCACAGAGAAAAAGAGATCCAATAGGGCGAATTAATTCATCGATGAGGCACAGGAATTTGACGTATTTCAAGGCTACACCTGACCTGAATGTGTACATGAGGTGTCATTGGGAAGAGAAATAAATTTTCCACGTTCAGACAAAGACTGGCTACAAGAATTGGCTCATTTATGGAGCAGTAAAAGTTTAACCAGGGAAGTTTCAATCAAATAAAAGTGATGTGATCAATTGAAGTGGAAAAAGTGTCGGAACAGAGATTTGATCGGTCAATGCCAAGTAGTCCATTGAAAAGAGAATTGAATTCTCTACAAGCACAGAAGATTTCAGGGAAATTCATCGTTTAGTTTTCGAAATTGTAACATAAAAAGAACCTTCATGAGGAGAAATAATGCCTTTGCAAGCGATTGAAATGGAAAAAGTGCTGGAACAGAAATTCGATCGGTCAATGCCAAGTAATTCATTGGAAAGAGAATTGAATTCTCTACAAGCACAGAAGGTAATCGCAGATCTCTCGATTAGTATAATTTAATCTTTCTTTATTTTTTTCTTTCAATTGAATCAAATTGTAATTACTTCGACTTACATTCATTATGAAGTATCATTATGTTCCATTATGTTTTGTTTTATTTTCAGTGATATTTGCTTTTGTTTACAGATTTTTCATAATACTATCATGTTTTCACGCAATGCTCATTGGTATTTTTTATTGTTATGGGTTTAAATGGTGTATATTTAATTTGAAATAATTCGTGATGGTTATTATGCATTTGAAAAAATGTTACAATATATGAAAGTAATGTTATAGACAGTAATGATGTAAATGAGTATTATGAAAGATTTTTAATAAATAAAGATGAATAGTAATAACTTGTGTGGTGTTACATGGAAATAAAATATCAAAATTATCGAAAAAGGAGCAAAAAACTTCGCCGCTAAAAATCTCACAAAAATCCTTACCTAATAACCCTTTACTATCTCAAAATCCGCAATTTCGACATATCATATCTCAGCTTAGGATAAACATTTTGAGACGCTCAGAACGGTTTTAAAATGGCTTTGGCTGTATGAACAACAATATCACAAGGAGAACTCCGATCCACTAACAGAAACTTAAAAACCGCGAAAATCGTCATTTCAGAATTTCCGGCCAATGGATTTATTTTTTAAAGTATCACAAATTTGGCATCAATCGAGTTGGAATGAGGCACTGCACACAGTGAAATATGAATAAACTCACTAGTTGTTGCCATTCTTGTGTTCTGATCGCAAAATGTGTCACTACCCGATTTCTAAGCACCATCATAGCGAATTCTTCCGTCCAATTTCTCAGAAAAAACCAAAAAAACGAAACAATTACAACATTGTGTTCCACTGTTCTTTTGGAGGGTTTTTCTGACCTCACTTATCTCACGCAGCCATAATTCTATGCTTTTCTTTGTACACTCGTCAAGCTGAACCGATTGGTACCTATCTTATCGCAAAAAATCATCTCATTAGAAACTTAAACAAAACCCTGACCATACATATCTACTACGATTTCAAAATCCGCATTGTCGAGAAATTATGTGTTTCTACTGGCTGCTGGGTGGAGTGACCTGAGATTCCAAAAGCTTCTACTAGAGAAGTGAATGAAATGACGTTCGGCTTGAGCATTACAGTTGGAAACAGGAGCATGCATGTACAATACCGTTACATTTACCATGTACTTGAGCACTTACCATTACAGTTGCCACCGTCCTTGCGTGGTTATTCACGAATATCCTCACTCAGATAGTAGGAAAGAAGAGCATGCACGAACATTCAGAAGCGCTGACTGAATACTATTGAAGATTTCGATACGAAGCATGACTCACGGCTGCCGGAGGGAAATGCAGAGGGTTTTTCCGAAGTTGCATGCTCTCCACAGAAGAAAAAATTGAACATAAGTCACAGACAGCAACCTTTTCTGTGCATATTACTAAATCTCAAACAGTGACGCTCATTATAACCTACTGACCTCATCGTAGGATTTACGCTAACATGCATTACACGCCATACCACGAATACCCTACTTGCTTTGCAATTCCTATCCTATGCTAAATGATTAAATGTCTTTCATAAACTCTGTCTCCTTCCGAGAGGATCTATCACCTTATTCGAGAATTCTTGTTCTCTTGTCATATCATCATGCTCTTCGAAAGAAACTAATTCATTGCTCGACAACTGTCTCACTATGCTTATGTCATGTGTGCGATCTTCCCATGAGATGTTCCTCAATTCATGATTACTCGTTTCAGTTACATTTTGCTGAATCACTAACACCGTTTTGCATTAGTAAACTTTCTGAATGCCTTCTCACATCATTACTTCAAGAAGCCTTTGAATTTCAAGTTTTTATTCTCCAACTGCGATGTAAACAATCCTAGAACCTACACTGTACTTGAATCCACTCAAACCTATCGCCACAAAACTGCAACAGTTGCTGCCATAACAATCCTAAACTCGATAGATCCTGACGACTCGTTAATCCTTTCAGGCGATTTCGGTGTAACGTGTGGTAACACGTGGAAAAACATTTAATACAGCTGTTGCGCCACGCACCATTCACATTTTTAAATTTATCCAAATCTCAGCAAAGTTATGAGCTTACGTCCAGGCAAGAGCTTCAAACTTGAGCCTATCCTTATCATGTGACGTCCAATTGCACCTGGATAATTTGTGCACGGTGCTCTACGCATTTTGTGATTCTGTCTCAGTTATGGATTGCCACTAAATCATGCCTAGCAATACTTCCCCTCATTGTGCCTGGTGCGACAGCATAAAGAACACGGTAATGAACAACGACAGGATGAACAAAGTGATGAAGGCACGAAAACACGAAATAATCATCACAAGAAACAAGAAATAATCATGGCAACGGGACAATCAAACAAGTTGTCATAAACAACAATTAACATCATCAAATTAACATATTTCATGCCTGTATATTCAATGCCCATATATATTTCATGCTCATGTATGTATACACAACAGCAACACCAACAGAACAATCAAACAAATACTTACATAAACGCAGGATTTCAATGGATAAATCCAAACGGACAATCCGAAACAAAACAACATGAACACATTCTGAAAGAACACGAAACAGAATCAAGCGAGCTGCAATCGTTTTCGCTCAACTCAAAATAAGTTTGAAGTCAAGTCGAGATATTGATAAGTGAAGCTTTACTCAGGCCTTGACTCCGTCTACACAAGGTATGAGATCAGTCCGGGGAATGCTACCTGCCTATCTATTCCTCAACTTATCATCTGAGTGCTCAAATTATGAACTATGAGAAAATTTCACAATATAACCCCAAAAATGCTGTCTCAGAAACACCTAATTGAGGACACACATATCAACTCATTCCAAGCCTGAGAATACCCTATGTTAGCGGTCAAGAGAAAGTTCTAACCTCTATGCGCAACCCAAACCGCAGTCATCCAGTTCAATCCTGGCCCGGGATATAAGCTGGCGGAAGTGGTCAACTATTACGAACAGGGGCGATGACTTTAAAATTTGATGATATTCAAACATTTCCTCGTTAACAAACTGGAGAACCCACAATGTTTCACATCCCATTTAAATGGATTTCTCAAACTTATCAAGTGCCTTATTAGCACTAATGACAGACAATAACTGCACTGGCAAGGGAAATAAGGATTGCATCATAGAAGTGTATGAAATGCCACCATGACACTAGCTAATAGATAAGCTTCGGCGAGTAACCACAAACACCTGAGAGATATCTCCTCATAACACATTTGATAACATTGGAACTTTATTCCAGCTGTTATCAAACAGCACTACGAAGAAGACGAGTCACCATTCAGCAACTCGACTCTACAGGTGAGCGGTCCAGGCGAACTTTCCAGACCTACCGCTAACTTCATGAGGCGATTCATACCCTACGTTGATGAAACTCAGTTTTATAGGGATATTTCTCTTCCTTTCATAAGCCAGTGAAGCTATCAAAACAAAACTGAAGAACCTATAATACCTCTCCTCTCATTTGAATTGATTTCTCAAAGTTATCAAGTGCCTTACTAGCGCTAATGATGGACAATAGCTGCACTGGCATGGGAGATAAGGATTGCACCATAGAAGTGTATGAATGCCGTCATGACACTAGCTAATAGATAAGCTTCGGCGAGTAACCACAAACACCTGAGAGATATCTCCTCATAACACATTTGATAACATTGGAACTTTATTCCAGCTGTTATCAAACAGCACTACGAGGAAGACGAGTCACCATTCAGCAACTCGACTCTACAGGTGAGCGGTCCAGGCGAACTTTCCAGACCTACCGCTAACTTCATGAGGCGATTCATACCCTACGTTCATGAAACTCAGTTTTATAGGGATAGTTTTCTTGTTTCATATGCCAGTGCAACTATTATCAACCCCAGTCAGAACTCTTCTTGCAACAAACTACATATTCTCTGACGAGACACCTCTACATATAAGGAGAGACCAGATTCGAGAGCTTTTTCTCAGCCATGACATGACTAGGATACTACGTCAGGTCGTCCATGGACAGCTAAGTATTCCTCTAAATCGCATGCTAATATGACTAAGCAATGTCGAAGCCGTAATGAATTTCGAGTCAATTCGCTACACCAACTCAAGTCAACACGCGATGAATTTCGAGTCAAGTCATTTCAAAGTTTTGGCTCATTCAGCTTATAATACAGTCTCAGTGAAGCTAAGTCAAGTCAAAGTTGTGACTATGTTTAATCAAATTAAG
>JAPYMA010000080.1:0-35993 GCA_035041965.1 Anisakis pegreffii | reverse complement strand
TGTTGGACTGCAAAATACTTCAATTAGAAATAAAAAAAGTATTTCTCGTATTGTCAAAAATACTGATTGTATGGCATCGATCAGTCAAAAGTTTGGAGTACTAGTTCATCCATTAAATTTTAAAAAATGCCAAAATTATGTACTCGAAGATTTTTGTCTCGCAATACTACCTCGCTGAAGGTTTTTTTTTTTTAAAGTTCATTTAATTTTTATAGTAAATGCGCCAACTTCATCAAAGAATGTTGAGGTGACGGAATCAAACATTCTTTTCTTCGTTTACAATAGCCATGAAAATTTAATTAATAAAAATGCTCGCCAATATAGTTTGTAAATTCACTGGGATTTCGATAAAGTAGCACAGATTCTGCCATCGGCTTTGGGGGGGAAAATGCAACTTGTTTTGAGAGCTTTCTATTATTGCATGGTCTCAGCTACCAATAATACTAAAACAGTGCAATAAGCAGCTTACTATTGAATCTAGTGATGACGAATTAGTTCTTTGAGTACTGGGAGGCTTTGGTATAACGATCTGTTACACGTGTCGCGTAATAAATCAGTGGAGGCAAAAGCAGATCTGAAACGAAATTGTCACCCAGAGTCAATAAATATATGAGGTGATTTAGATTTTTTTCACGATGTCACGCCGACCTGGGAACGTCCTACGTAATGAAACTTCAGAACGCTTCTCTCGAGCGGGCACAACGCGAATGATTTACGAAGGGTCATTTTCGCATTCAGCGGTAGCTATTGAAATGGTTTATCATGCACACGGTCGCCGCAGGTTCGGAATGCGCGCTGACGCGCATGGTGTGACGATGGTGGAGGTTTAGGATCATAAATTCAGATCTATTGAAATGGATGTATTTTCTGTCGCTAATACGAATCCATCGATAATCGGCCAAAAACGATCGCAACACTCAGTTAAACATCAGAAACGGAAAAATGATTTGCAGCTAATCCCTTTTGCATTTTAGCATACATTAAAACCAATATTTGGCGATGGCTCGAGTTTTAAAATGAAACGCATTTGAGGTGTCAATGAACACTTCTTTTGAGCGACTAAAAACTAAATATGCTTTAAAAATTGAATGTAAACACCCGAGAATTCATTAACGGTGTATTGAAACAATATTTGAGCGAAATTTATAGATGATCCGTTGCGTTAAGTGCATGTTTTTGATGTGATGTATACTTTCATTGGCACTTAAATAACGTCTCGCTAGATTTCGCCACGAAAACATGCAGAAAAACATTACCTGGCAAACGAGCGACCTCGAGAATAACGCTTAACGTGGCTCTCACAACGGATAGTTACATAGACGATTATGAGGAATGCACGAAACTCAGATTTGTATTGATCGGAATACTCGGAACCCCGAGCGCAACCAAATATAATAAAATAACTATTAAAATGAAATTAAATTCAGACAGTACGAAGCCAAACTGCATTCAGTTAATTCCGACTCGAAACTACCGTACTGAAATAACGTAATATTTTCAGTAAGAGTTTTTCAATGTTGACTATAAATTGGCTGATCGCTCGTGGTGGGCGGTTTACGGTTGATTATTGGGCAGGTGTGATTTCTGAGAATAATTTAGGTGTTTTTATTGTGCACAGTAAAGATAGTCGGATAATCAAACAAAATAACCAATTATTATTATCGCTCATAATGTTACAAACACAAACGATGCAAAACATCATCGTTACGATCTCTAATGACCGTTTTTTGTAAAGAAATATATCGAGAGAAGATATCCAATGCACTGCTTATAATAATGTGTCAATACTTTGTATTAAATAAGACGCAATTAGAGTTGTTCATTACATTATAAAATTTACAGTCACGAATTGTATTAATTCGTCAAACAATTTTAATCGTTTTTATAATACTTCCTTTCATTCGCACTTCATTTCACTTTCTTTCACCTCATTCAAATTATTGTGGATTATAAATCGACACACCACATTGTTTTGTTTATTCACTTTCTGTTTGCACAGATTATGCCAATTTTGAGTTACGCAACTAGCGATGAAAAAATGTTCAGTCTGCTGTAACTTTGAAAATTATGCTGTTGAGTTCGTTTGTTTCACCAAATACCAAATAAAATACTGAACCGATGAAATCGTATTATGTAAGCATAAAAAGTATTTATGATTATGTTTAAACATTAATTTTTCGTTTTAGTACGAAATGAACGAATATTCGATTGAAATACCTTTCAAAAAACAAAATAAAATATATATAGTTTAAATAAATGTTTTCGTGGTATCATAGCTGAAGTCTTCACCCGAGTCATCATTGCTTTATAAAGTACGAATAATCGGGCTGAAGCTGTTGAAATGTCGGAATCGGACTGTCGTAATTCAGAGGGGGAATTATCAATGTTTTTTACGACTGATAATCGGCTGTAAAATTCAGTAAAGTGTAAATTTGTTATGATTAAGCACTGCGAGAAAATCATTTGTATAACGAAAATCTCAATATTCACGTTATACACGAGCAACTGGGTCGACATTCCGGAATATCACTATAACAGCTTTCATTAGGGTTACTGGTGCTATTATAACAGAAAGTTGAAGTTACATACTGAAAAATAGAAAAAACGGAACGAAGATGAGCTTGGAATGCAAATAAAATGATGTGATGATTGGGCAATACGGTTGATATACGTCTCATAAAGAATAATATCGTTCATAATGATAATGCCATTTCCGTCATATCTCTTAGCAAACCGACACATAATATAGGCACCAAACGTTTTTCTTCGAAATGTTGTGGTTTTATAAAACGTCTGGCTAGCAGTCTGCTTGGCTGCACTAATATGAAAATGTTTATGTCTTAGTTCACTCATCATTATTGCGCACCTTGATGCTACAATTGTCAACTTTTCACCGTATAATATATAATATAAATTGTTTCAACTGCGTTTCGACGGTTATGTCAACTCACGAATTTCATATTTTCACGGAAAATTCCAACAACAGAAATTCATTCATTAGGATCCAATAAGAGATAAAATGTACTGAATTCTCACAGAGAAGTTTTTTTGGATGCAATTCGGCAGATTTACTTAGAAACAAAATTTTAATGAACCGTCATTTTAAGAATGCTTTTTTTGCGAGTATTAAAACATGCGAAACGTTACAAACGATTCGAACGCAAAAAACTATGATTTCATGTTTAATTCGAGAGTGTTTAATAGGCTTTAGAAATCTCAAGAACGGCCTTTCAAAACAATGTCCAAAAAATTATAAACGATGGATCCAGAGAATATTGCTTTCAACACTGAAAGAATGTTTAATTTCATAGAACACATTCAAAACTACTGTATTCTGAATTAATTCATAAGAATAGAATGAAATGCCTCGTGGCAAATGATATAACGAATGCATCTAATTTTTTCTTTGAAATTATGCGTTCAAAGGTAAACAAAATTCATAATAATTTCACAATCATTTCATAGCATTTAATGTTAATGATGAGCATAAAAACGGTATCATTGATCAAGTCGAATATACGGACTGCAGAATTAGGATAAGGCACGACACTGTGCTAAGAGGAAGTGTATCAATTTTGTGCTTATTATGGTTGATGATAGTGAGGGGTTTGTTTGTTTCTCATCATCGTTGCTACACACAGCAGCAACCATTAACTTGTGCTTCCCAGATGCTTTCTGAAGGTTTGATTCGTTCCTCGCAAAAGACCACCTTTAGCTGATGAACCACACCAACAGTAAATCAACATCACATCAAAAACATCTAACTGAAAAGAGCGCGTGAAGGGATGCCGAATAAAGATGTGAAAATGTTTTACAATAGCAATTAAGAAAATGCAGTGCACTTTATTGGGTAATGCTACAGTCAGTGGAGTGAGTATCTGTTGATTACTCGCAATGAATGTTATTGATGGGTATATATTGGATGCTATATATTAATTTATAGTGGTGCACAAAAAGTGGCATAGGTTTTCACACTTCAGAAAAACCTTCGGATTTTGATATAATTTCACGAATAATCAATTCAGCATTTCTGATAAACGCAAAGATTTGCAAATTAATCAAATGTAACCGATCATTTCATCACTCAATATATGTCCTCGAGCGAACAAAATGTGATAATGGATGGACATAGTGTTGAGAAAAATTGAAAAAAAGAACGCTTCAGTTAATTGAATAAATGACAATTCCAATTGATAAGAAATAATGTCATATTCGAAACGATAAAATCATTCAAAAAAGTGTAAAATTAAGAATTCAACTGCTTATCCAGCCATACATCCAAATTCCGGCACTTCACTCTCATGAAATAAGCATTGCGAATAAATGGTGCAATGTTGAAGGTGTTATCAGATGAATTAGAAGTGACAAGTTAGTGTCAACATGTAAGTAGTCTAATTGAAATGTTTTCAGTGATTATAGAGATGAACATCAATCACTTTAAGACTGTTTGTTGACAAAAGATAAAAGTAAATCGTATATCATAGCTGTACATCTAGAGGGTAGCATTATTGAGTGCTTCAGGCACTCAACGACCACCTCAAACGAACTCGATCGGCAACAACACCAGATCGCTACAGACATGCGTGAACTGAGCATCTTTTTTAGGAACGTTTTTCGTTGGGTCCTTAGCAATTATAAGTAGCTACTACTATCTGATATATATATATATATATAGTATATATATATATATACATATATATATATATATATATATATATATATATATATAATTATTCGAAAGAGTCAGGTTAGTAGCTACTTATAATTGCTAAGGACCCAACGAAAAACGTTCCTAAAGAAGATGCTCAGTTCACGCATGTCTGTAGCGATCTGGTGTTGTTGCCGATCGAGTTCGTTTGAGGTGGTCGTTGAGTGCCTGAAGCACTCAATAATGCTACCCTCTAGATGTACAGCTATGATATACGATTTACTTTTATCTTTTGTCAACAAACAGTCTTAAAGTGATTGATGTTCATCTCTATAATCACTGAAAACATTTCAATTAGACTACTTACATGTTGACACTAACTTGTCACTTCTAATTCATCTGATAACACCTTCAACATTGCACCATTCATTCGCAATGCTTATTTCATGAGAGTGAAGTGCCGGAATTTGGATGTATGGCTGGATAAGCAGTTGAATTCTTAATTTTACACTTTTTTGAATGATTTTATCGTTTCGAATATGACATTATTTCTTATCAATTGGAATTGTCATTTATTCAATTAACTGAAGCGTTCTTTTTTTCAATTTTTCTCAACACTATGTCCATCCATTATCATATTTTGTTCGTTCGAGGACATATGTTGACTGATGAAATGATCGTTTACATTTGATTAATTTGCAAATCTTTACGTTTATCAGAAATGGTGAATTGATTATTCGTGAAATTATATCAAAATCCGAAGGTTTTTCTGAAGTGTGAAAACCTATGCCACTTTTTGTGCACCACTATAAATTAATATATAGCATCCAATATATACCCATCAATAACATTCATTGCGAGTAATCAACAGATACTCACTCCACTGACTGTAGCATTACCCAATAAAGTGCACTGCATTTTCTTAATTGCTATTGTAAAACATTTTCACATCTTTATTCGGCATCCCTTCACGCGCTCTTTTCAGTTAGATGTTTTTGATGTGATGTTGATTTACTGTTGGTGTGGTTCATCAGCTAAAGGTGGTCTTTTGCGAGGAACGAATCAAACCTTCAGAAAGCATCTGGGAAGCACAAGTTAATGGTTGCTGCTGTGTGTAGCAACGATGATGAGAAACAAACAAACCCCTCACTATCATCAACCATAATAAGCACAAAATTGATACACTTCCTCTTAGCACAGTGTCGTGCCTTATCCTAATTCTGCAGTCCGTATATTCGACTTGATCAATGATACCGTTTTTATGCTCATCATTAACATTAAATGCTATGAAATGATTGTGAAATTATTATGAATTTTGTTTACCTTTGAACGCATAATTTCAAAAGAAAAAATTAGATGCATTCGTTATATCATTTGCCACGAGGCATTTCATTCTATTCTTATGAATTAATTCGAATACAGTAGTTTTGAATGTGTTCTATGAAATTAAACATTCTTTCAGTGTTGAAAGCAATATTCTCTGGATCCGTCGTTTATAATTTTTTGGACATTGTTTTGAAAGGCCGTTCTTGAGATTTCTAAAGCCTATTAAACACTCCCGAATTAAACAAGAAATCATAGTTTTTTGCATTCGAATCGTTTGTAACGTTTGGCATGTTTTAATACTCGCAAAAAAAGCATTCTTAAAATGACGGTTCATTAAAATTTTGTTTCTAAGTAAATCTGCCGAATTGCATCCAAAAAAACTTCTCTGTGAGAATTCAGTACATTTTATCTCTTATTGGATCCTAATGAATAATTTCTGTTGTTGAATTTTCCATGAAAATATGAATGAAGTTGACATAACCGTCGAACGCAGTTGACAATTTATATTATATATTATACAATGAAGTTGACAATTGTAGGCATCAAGGTGCGCAAAATGATGAGTGAACTAAGACATAAACATTTTCATATTAGTGCAGCCAAGAGATTGCTAGCCAGACGTTTTATAAAACCAATAACATTTCGAAGAAAAACGTTTGGTGCCTATATTATGTGTCGGTTTGCTAAGAGATATGACGGAAATGGCATTATCATTATGAACGATATTATTCTTTATGAGACGTATATCAACCGTATTGCCCAATCATCACATCATTTTATTTGCATTCCAAGCTCATCTTCGTTCAAGTTTTTCATTTTTCATTGCATAACTACGACTTTTGTTATAATAACACCAATAACCCTTAATGAAGCTGTTATGGTGATGTTCGAATATTCGTTGGTTAATGCGTGCTTTGTAACGTGGGAATGTATCACTGGCAATTCGGTAGCATCCTCCTGAGATTTCGTTATACAAATGATTTTTTCTCGCAGTTAACAGTCATAGCAACAAATTTACACTTTACTGAATTTTACAACCGATTATCAGTCGTAGAAAATTCAGTTTATTGATAATTCCCCTCACAGTTAGTGGATCGGTTCCATGAACATTCCAACAGCTGACATCTCAGCATGATATTCGTACTTTACATAAAAACTTAATGATGACTCAGTGAAGAAAAGACTTCTACTATGATATACCACGAAGAAAACAAAACATTTCGCTAGAAATTTCCTATATGTTTTTAATTTTGTTTTTGAAGGTGTTTCCAATCGAATATTCGTTCATTTCATTTGCTAAAACGAAGAATAACAATATAATGTTCGTATGTCATGACTTCGCACACTGTCTTACACCATGCGATTTCATCGATTCAGTGTATTTGTTGTTTGGTTGAGAGCAAATTTATTTGATGAACTCAACAACATAATTTTCAAAGAGTTACAAACTTATGAACTGATTGCATTTTTTCATCGCTAGTTCAACGTAACTCAAATGGCATAATGCTGTGCAAACAGAAAATTTCTTCAGTCATTTATCTTTGTGATAAACAAAACAATGTGGTGTGTCGATTGATATAATCCACAATGAATTTGAATGTGATCAAAGAGGATGGGAAATGAGATGCGAATGAAGGAAGTGTGTAAAGCGATTAAGGTTATTGTTGAATTATGCAATTCGTGACTGTAAGTTTTATAATGTAATGTGGACAATATGCGAATTGCAGATGCCTGTTTAACAAAAAGTACTTGACACATTGTGTAACATAGCCAATAAGCGCAGTGCATTGGAATATCTTCTCTCGATATTTCTTTACAAAAAAAAACGGTCATTTAGGGATCGTAAGCGATGATGTTTGCATCGTTTGTGTTGTAACATTATGAGCGATAATAACCAACAAACACATTAGTTGAGCATTAAATAAAGCATTTCGTTTGTTCATCCATTTGTCTATTTATTTGTTTATGGCTTTACTTTTATTGCACAATAAAACACCTAGAACATTCTCAAGTCACACCTCTTTTCTGTACAACCAATCAACAACAAGCCATACATACGAGCGATCAGCCAGTTTATAGTCAACGTTGAAAACTCCACCCGCTAATGTTACGTTATTTCAGTACGGTAGTTTCGAGTCAGATTCAACTGAATGCAGTAGTTTATGAGCTTTGTGCTGTCCGCAATTTAGTTTCGATTTTTTAATGGTTCGTTTTTATTGCACTGAATAGAGCAGTTTGAGTTTGCACTCAGGTTTCAGTATTCCGATATAATCCGATACAAATCTGAGTTTCGTGCATTCCTTTCGCAATCGTCCTCTTCATAACGTAACTATCGTTGTTGAAAATTGTTCGCGATACTCGAACAGTTCATCTTGCACTAACTCATATCATTCGAAGTTAGCCTTCATTTGCTAGGTGAGTGTTTTTCTGCATGTTCAACAAGGAAATAATCGATAACTGATACTGCTTGCAAATTTTTCATTACATCTGATCTTCACCATGCAAAAATGAAGCGGAAGTATGGTATCAAAAGAACAGACGTTAACAAGAAGTGCGTGAAGTATGCGATGAAACACCTCTCAAGGATCACTTATCTGAACATCTCAAAGCATACTTAGTGTTGATCTCACTGCTAGTGTTCATTTATATCAACAGATCATCACCCAACAATTCTCATTCACTCAAATGTGTTATGCTTTTCAATACACCGTTAATAGTTCCTCGGAGTTTCACTTTTATTGTCCATTCAATTTTTTTTAAAGCCACTATAACAAGTATTCTGTAGGTAATGATCGTTTTTTAGTCGCTCAAATTTCATTTCAGAAAAGTGTTCACGTTCAAGTTGACACCAATCAAAAATGCAGTTTATCATTTTAAAAATATTGCATTCGAACATCGCCAAATTGATAGTTTAATGAATATCTCTCGCTTTAAAGAAGTTTCGTAACCAACTTGCACTACCCAATCACATTTAAATCATTACCGTTTCTGATATTTTAACTGAGTGTTGCGATCGTTTCTGACATTTCGAAGTTATCGATGGATTAAAATCTACAATGAAGTTGACATCGATATCAAGAAATACATCCATTTCAGCTATAAACGTCTGAAATGAATCCGCCCTTCACGTACCCACCAATGCCGATCCAGCACTCGTCTGTTCCATATATTCTTCCGCCATTGCTAATCCCTCCAATTCATCAAAATTATTTCACGTCTACCGTATACGCACAATTCAGTCAATACCCATTCAACAGCTCGTTTGCAGCTACGATGAACCATGGTATGATAAACCATTTGAATTCACCTCAGTCAATACCTACCATCTTTGCCGAATACTCTTATCACATTCCCGTATTGAAATGACCGAAAACAAACTTTGAAGTTTCGTCGTTTGTTTGGCAACAAAAACGTTATTGAAATAGTTGAAAACATTTTTGAAATACTTCGAAAATTGAAACGTTCTGAAGTTTCAGTACATTAGGACGTTCCAAAAAGTTGGAAAATTTTGAAGCCACTTCTTACTTGTGATTGTGATAAACTGACATTCGTCAGCAATGAACCTCGATAATAAAAAATCTAAATTCCATCGTGACGATTATAATTCCCTCATGTATTTCCCATTGACGAGAAAAATGCTGCAATCCTGAATTGACCTGTTTTAGCATTCAAACCAGTGCCTTCGTTACAATCAAATCTGCACTGCTGTATATTTTGTGGTAAAACACTAGCAACATCCACTGATTTATTGTCACACCTTCAAAGACATGCTGTTGATGCCCAAAAATCACCACACAGTACCACTAATAACTCAAAATCGTTATCACCAAAACGTTTAATATCCAAATCTATAAGTCCTAAAGCATCCACGAGTCGTTCGCCGCTTCCTCCATCTACATGTCAATGCCATATTTGTGGCAAGCACTTCTCGAGGCATTGGTTGCTCCAGGGACATATTCGTACGCACAGTGAGTTTGTTGAACGTGTTCTTACCACATTTCAAGAACTAATTCGTCATCATTATCGCACATAAGTTCACTGAAGTTTTCGTTTACAAGTTTGCTTATTAGCACTGTTTTAGTATATTATTGGTAGCTGAAACCGCAATAATAAAAAACAATCCTTTAAATCAAATTGCGACACTTTTGCCGATAACGGGCGCCACTGCGCGCATGTGCTTAGATTACCACTTTGCCTCATGTGTAGATATACAATTCGAAGTCAAATCAGGAGTATGTTTAAGCTTAGACTTACGCTTAGTCCAGTGATGAGGCCAACGCATAGGCTTCGACTTATGTGTGAAGCGTATGAGCACACGAGCATCTGTGATGGCGCGGTGGCGCTCGTTATCAGCAAAATTATCCAAATTGTAATAATTTTCATGTCAGATGCTGTGGCTTCTGCCTGTTAACGTGTAAAACAGAAAAAGAATGTTTCTATTGATTCACGTCACTATTTCGAATTATTCACTGAAAGACTTTGATGAAGTTGAGCGCATTCTCTCGTAAATGAACTTTAAAAAAAAACAATTTCAGCTGGAGAAAAACCATTTCAGTGCAGTGCTTGTCCTAAAGCGTTCGCAGACAAAAGCAATCTTCGAGCGCATATTCAAACGCATAGTGGTTGGTGTTTCTTGGGGTTCTGAATGCGTTTTATGGCATATTCGATTTCTTTCATTGAGCCAAAATTTTTAATCAGATGAACTGGATAGTTTTACTCCCAAACTTTTCTTCAAAAACTGATCGATAAAGTTCACTCACAATCAGCATATTTTTGACTAATTATTTACGAATGATGCGACTTTTTTGTTTCTAATTCATTGAAGCGATCAATCATTTGGTTCGAATTTCCCACACGTATTCGTTTTTGTTTCTTACGTTCAACGAATTTCGCAAATGAATAATGAATGCTGTTTCAGGAATAAAGCCGTATGTATGTAATAGATGTGGCAAAAGATTTGCACTTAAGAGTTATTTATCAAAACATGAAGAATCAACTTGCATAAAATCCACTGCAAGAACTAAACTCATTTCATCGTCAGTTCATTAATTATCCATTCGTAAACTCCAATCGTATCCCATCAATTTGTTTTTTTTTGTTCATATTGCCTTGCGATCCACTGCGCAGTCTTTCATGTTTTTCAACTACTCAGTTTTGTCTTTGAATCGTCTGCAAAAAGTTTTGTCTCGCTTACGAATTTTATTATTGACTACTCCGGGACCAGCTGTCTTGGTATATGATTATTAGCACTAATTTCCCTTTACAGCAAAATCTACGTAACATTAAAACTCCAAATTGACTGATTTAGTCAAAATTTCAGACTTGAACCAAGGGTATTTGTTATCTTAATTGAATTGATGCTTTCACTACAAAAAGCACAATTATTTGAGTTTATTTGAATCTGTCCTTATCGAAGATTCATTTATTTTTTCAATGTATGAGTTGATCTATTGTGATATTTGGTTGAGTGTTTTATTTGGTTTTTATGCTCAATTTTTATTGCTTCTTGAATATAGGCTGAGCACTCGCTTTCCGCAAAATATGTTTGTATTAACGATAGTCAAATTGACATTGATTACTCAATTTGATCTGCATATTACCATTAATTTGTTGTCCTCATTAATGTTTTTAAGTGATGCTTTGCAGCTATATCTATTTCATTTTTTCATTTAATGAT
This sequence comes from Anisakis pegreffii, assembly GCA_035041965.1. NCBI lineage: Eukaryota > Metazoa > Nematoda > Chromadorea > Rhabditida > Anisakidae > Anisakis > Anisakis pegreffii. The sequence continues at coordinate 24,342 of JAPYMA010000080.1, read as the reverse complement.
AGTAGATTATGGTGAAGTTGTAATGCTCGCACTTCTTTCGCCAATCAGTATTACAAAAAGTTGCAAAATCACTATTTAGATTACTAGGCTGAATAATAATAATAATAATAATAATAACTAGCTAGAATAATAATAATAATAATAATAATAACTCACATAATAGTTATAATAATAATGATATAATAAAAGTAATAGTAACATATGCATAATGATGATGAAATTGCACTGAAAATGACTAAATTTGTGATATATTTGTGAATATGTATTGTTATTTCACTTACGATTAATAAAGTTTGCACCCATGCTCTTGTTTCAGATTACAATCAATTTGCATTAAACGATCATCAGCTGATTTTTTGTTACAGCCATTGAGCATAAAGTCATTTAATATGTACACAGTTTATTGCTGTAATGGAAATATTGTAATGAAAACATATTCCGAACAGTATTCGCCACAATAGAGATAATATTACGATATCAATGAACCAGAGGTTCTTGACGGGGCGAAAATGCTACAAAGTGGGGGGTTAGTAAATATGGAAAATGACGGTGGCGATTCGATTAAAATTTATGCGGTGTTAACGAGGCTGAACTCACTCGGGACTTTTAGGCTGAGTGTTACTTAGGAGCGGTTGCACTCTGTTTTAAACCGATTTGTTGGTGGAGGTGTGGAGCGGTAGTGCATCTATCAAGAACACACCCAGAAATACGGCCACATGCAGAAGGAATGATCACAGTCTTAAGTCACGAGGTAGGAATTTTTCGAAAATCTCAGAAAACAATGATTAGCATGGACCTAGAGCACAAATGACACCGATGCGAGAGTGCAGTAAAGGAACGTAATCATCGGAAACAGTAACGTTCAGTTTACCGTTTCCATCCAGCCTCATACGCCTCTCTATGGCTTCTATCCATTCTGCTCCATCCTTTTTCCACGTTTTCAAAATCCAACGTTTGTTAAAGCACTTTTTTCCTTTCACCTAGGAGTAGTGAATCCTTGATTTAAGTAATACTTTAGGTATTATTTCTGTAATGGCGTCAAAAAATAATCTATGTTAATTATGTGCTAAATAGAGAATATGCCCACACGTAGTCATAGTAGAAAATTCAGTAATTTACTTGGAGATATCGTGCAGCTTGAAACAATGAAGAAGATGAATAAAACGTGAATGAATAAATAATTGTACCAACCGTCGCGATACGAGTTTGATTCATTTGATCGAATTCGATGACGTCTGTTTTCAGTTTAATCGATGGGACAATTGCTTGAAATTTGAATGGATTCTTCGATTTTGAAATGACTGTTAATTTGATTTTGCATGACAACGAAATACTATCCATCAGTATGCACATCAAAAACACTTGCAAGAATATACGCAGCAACATTGCATTAATCTTCCAATAAAATGATTTTATATCTGAAAATGATCGTATACTCATCACAAAAACCAACCACAAACCACACAATAGTTAATTTTCTCGATGAAGCAAGCACTTCGTAACAGATATACATCACTTTTTAATTTCATCAACATTAGGTTGGCCATTGAAATATTCGATCAACTCAAATGTATTTCTAATCAGAATTAATCAACATTACACTCTACTGAAATCAATTAAGGCATCAAATTCATCGCAAAAAATAACCCGTAATGGAGATAAAGGAAAAACGTGTGAAGAAAAGCACATCGACAAAATTGATGATAATTCATCGACCAAAAATCGCTGATGATAACTACGAACAGTTAATATAGGTCCATATGTTTGGAAAAGTTACCGAGTGTGACTTATTTACGTCGTTTCGTTGAAGTTTAATTGGGTTAAGACATCTTCGAATGATTATTAATCACAAAAACATTATCAATGACCCCGAAGCAATGACTACATAACAACATCACGTCTCTGATGCATTTCATTCAGTTAAATTCTTCCACCTACGACTAATCAGTTCATTCAGTTGATTTCCACAGTCATTCTTCCATGCATCTATGATAATCCAATAATCTATTTATGTTTCAAGTGTGTATGGATACTGTTTTGGAGTGTTCTTATTTGCAAAGACAATAGGCTTAATTTTATTGCTGAGTGATACTTTTGAAACCAATTCTATGAGAACTGATCGAAGTAACTGATGTGACAATAATGAATCGATTGATACATCGATAAACGAAACAACGTTCAAAAAAAAACAATGAAACAAACAATATGTATAGTTATTAAATGAGCAAATCAAAAAAGAGATAATTAATAAACGAAATCGAGGTGAAAACGATTTTCTTGAGAACATGAATATAGAATATAGCAGTGGAATGATAACTGAAAATCAATATGAAAATTTGTAAATGGTGATCGGTAAAGCTGAGTGATGAGATTAGTAAATGAAACAAATGTAAATACACAAACAACATTATTCCATATAACAGATCATCGAAAAGTCATTGAGCTTCGTAAAGAATGCAAACGGAGTTAATCGAATTGCAATTTTGCAACTTGAAAATTTTGAACGAGATTGAGGACGGTATTTTGTATAAACATTAGTCATGGATCACGAATCAGGGTTTCAGTGAAATCAATGGATTCCTATTAAATGGTCCTTCTCCATCAACATTTCTGGAAATATGATAAGGCGAGTGCAATTTTTCTTGAATTAATCGAAACAAACATATAATGCTATGAACAAGGCATAGTCCTTAACGAACACGAATAAATCATCATAAAGTGATGAACTACAAAAAAGGCAATGTTAATCGATCCAATAAATAAGTTCAAAATAAATAAATTGAATGAAGTAGGCATTTCGTTTCGTCGACAATATAGGCATGTGAAACAGTGAGAATACACATTAATCTGAGGAAGAGTACACACAAAAGTTGAAAAATAAATGAAATGGTAACTTTGATGCTTAGAAGACACAACTGTAACAGATGCAAGCACAAAAAATGAATGAGCTTTCAAAAAATTCACAGGCAAGAAAAGAAACAACTCAGAGAAAGAGATGAGCGCATGTGAAGCATCATAATCAAAACAACAATAACAGAAATAATGATACTACAAACCTGATGAACTGTGCTACAAATAAACATAGTTGATGATAAATTAATTGAACATTATCAATGCTCAGTTCCGTACCAATGCGCGGAATCCATAACTGAACATCTAAAATAAATAAGTTTCGTCTTACAATCGATATTAATTACGTATCATGCTTAACAGATAGCAAAATAAAAGCAACTAAATTCATCATTAAAGCTTAGAAAACAGACAAAAAAAATTGAATGCAAAATAATTCGAAAATGCAACATAAAACAAACAAATGACACGTATTATCAAAACATATAGCAATACAAACCAAATTTTACCGTATTTATAGACATGTACATACACTCAGAATACTCGTAAAAACAACATTAACTCATCGTCTATGATACATTTTTATGCGAATACCACAAAGTTATTACGCGAAATCGTAACTATAAAAATAACGTTACGCGAATATTCCATTCATATTCCTATTTACATTGTCAATATCAGTGCTTACGAAACTAGAAACAATGAAAATGAAACAAAATGAACATTACAATAATATCTTCAAGCAGTCATCAAAACAATCATCACGAAATCAGTTTGGTTGATTGTGATATAAATCTCGTTTGCCTGATAATCAGCGACAATTTAGTTAATACATCCGAACCGTTCATGTTCCACTCAGTTCAACGAACAGAGTGATCTATCCGGAAAAGTGTTCCCTTACAATGCTTTGCGTGAAGCGAATGATTGAATTTTGGAAGTGATCTATGTGAAAAGAGGTAATATTATTTGTGAACGGTTAGCATCATTTATCAAATTATTTGAAGTTATTCAGAGATATTTTCGATTCCAAAATCATTCTCTTTAACTTACGACCGAAATGAATCGGTTGAAATAAAACGAAGGAATTCAAGAAGTTTCACTGCTGTAGACATTATTGTCAAGTCGAGTACCGCATTGTAGTGTACCATTGGATTTGTCTGACGATGAGATGACTGTCGTTTGGCCGGTGGTTTGATTACTCAGTGAAAGTGATTCTACAGGGAATGCACCTGTTGACGACATTAGTTGGAAATTAGCGTTTTGCCAGATTTTATGAAGTGATTTCAGATAGAACAATCTTCGTTTGTATTCGTCATCGTTTGGCGATTGCAGCAACGATGTGATGAATGACTGTAGAACTTTATTCACCTCCTGAAAATATCGATAGACTTTCACACTCACGTTCGCCGGATTTACATCAAGTTTCGAGCGGTTTCCCTCAAATATCATTCTTAAAATAACAACAACATCAGTGACCTCAATGAATACTTCCAAAGTATGATCACCGACTCAGGCGTAGTCTGATAAATGATAACGCGTGATACGAAACTACTACCTGAATGCGTTGTTGATCGCTTGATAAATTAATATTGGATGCGGTGGTTATGGGTGTCTGTGTAGATAGATCGATGGGTGTTGTGAGCGCAGCTGTATTGTTGGCAATTGGAGTGGATGCTTGCGAGGTGGGAATAGTAGCGTGTAAGGAAGAGATTAGTGAACTTATTGACTGTGGAGGAATATTCGATTGCAACGGGGCTGGGACCGCTATGTGAGGTACCATCATCTGTTGCTGCTGTTGTTGGGCACGCAGTTGCTGAGCGAGAGTTATGGCTGCAGTTAGATGCTCATTGGAAGGGGATGCGGGTATATATGAAGGGGCCAGTGGAGAATATTGTGACGACGAGCACTGCTGCTGGATGCTATCAGCAACGCTTCTATTTATGGTACTCTTCATAATATTAGACATAGAAGTGTTCAGGTTGTTGGTGTTTACAGAGGTATTATTGAGTGACTGTGTGAGTGGTATATTGAGACTGATTGGAGTTGATGACGGAGATGATGACATTTGATTGGACGAATTGATTAAATTTGATTGGTTTTGCATTTGTGTAGAGTCGATCAACGACTGCTGTGGTTGGTGCTGTTGCAATGACGGCATCAGTAATGGCGATGTAAAGTTCGATAAACCCAACATTCCCTGAAAACATTTTTTGCGCTTAATGTTGACAACTGTCAACTTAATGTTACAAAATTCAACAAGAGAATTTTCTAAACTATTGACAAATAATGAAACTGTTCATTGAATTTTGATTATAACAATCGCATCACATTCTTTCGTGTCTATGATGAACAAACGCTGCTCTAAACACGTAAGAGGATCAAACAACGATAATAAGGATGTATCTGTGCAGTTGAAGTTCAATAGTGAAAACGGATAAAACAAATGCGAAAATGATAACGAACCCGTATCAAAGGAAGTATGTGTGGACTTGTGGTGTTGTTCAGGGACTGCATCAAAGGTGACGCAGTGTTTTGGTACGACAAGAAATTATTGGCGTTGTTGTTCATATTTTCTTTATGATTCGTGAACAGAGCATTTGCTAATTGCTGCTGATGACTCATTGCGGCTGCAACTGCTGCTAAATTCTGAAGTGCATTATACTGTTGCTGTTGTTGGTTTTGTTGTTGGTGTTGTGATGTTGTGTTGTTACCGTAGTTGTTTTGTGGAGGTACTGTATTTGAGGCATCTGAAATGAACACCATATTCTAGGCTGCCGATTCTCTTTGCATTCCATTCTGTTGCAAACCCGATCAGTATTTATCACGTTGAAACAAAACTGACATGAAGCTTTTCCATGCATTATGAAATGTCGCAAGAGAACGTGTGTAAAATCGTTGGGTAGAAGGAAACGAGTGTTTACACTGTTTACCACTTAGGTTTACATTGTTACTCTGCTTTACCGCTAGTTCACTTGCGTAAACTAAACCTCACGACAGGGGAGTCGAATAAATTCAGAGCGAATAAAATTTTAAAAAGCTCGAGAGAGAGAGATAATGCAATGGTACGGTAAGGGTCAAAATTGTTGGTGAATCATTCAAAATGAGAAATAATCGGAAATAGCAATTTTCGAATGACACAAAAGATCAGTGAAAACGAAGGTAAGCACCTTGTTTGAACGATACCGAGGAACCGTTTTGAACAACTGATGAAAGCGGTGTTTTGCTTCTTGATGAGTTCGGTGTTGTTGTCGAACTGGGAGTGTTGGTATTGGTCCGAGCTTGAGGTGTTCCCTCGCCATCTCCTTTCACCATTCTTCTATCTTCATTCCACTCATTTTTCACTGAATATTGCGCTTGCGGTCTTTTAACCAATGCACTCTTTTCTGCAATTGAAATTCCATAAGTTTTAACAAAAATAAACACAAAGTCATCGATAAAACCATTTCAATGAATCAATTCAACGCAATTTAGAAGATTTCAAAAAACGCTCATAATGGTTCAATATCCCCTGACAAAAATCGCTCACAATAGCGACAGTATGTATAAAGCAAACAAAAAGGAATATGCTTCATGCGGGACATCCCATGTCATAAAGTTTCCATATTGTTTCATTAAAAAAACCTTGATTATTGATCGATGGACTTGTGCGTCTTATTTTACATGCGATTTTCGCGTAGCTGTCTGCAGACAGATCGTGACCCGTATGTTGATCATTCAGCGTCGTTATACGTAAAGCGTTTTCAGCCCAATTGAAATTCAGTCTCAGCATTGCACGACATCCACAAGGTAAATAGTTTTGATTCGGTCGTTTACCAATTCCTAAACATTCATTCTGATATTACACTTATTAGATTCATTTAGTTGGCATTCACTTAAGTTAGTGTCGATTTTACAACGGTTATCTGTTTGGTATTATTATCTTTCATTTATCGGTTTCTTGAACACCATGATCTGTACTGATTTTCAGATCATGAGCAACTGAACGATATTTGTAATGCGTTGTTTTGGAAACAATAATTCCAAAATGTTTCTCACTGGTGTTTGTCAATACAAAATTTTGAATGTTTTTTTAGATCATCGTATATTCGATCACAAAACACATTGTTTTGTAGGCATTCCCAATTGCTTAGTCACAATGCATCCCGAGCTAGCATATTTCTGTTACTTGGACGAATGTGAAGAAAGGATAATTTGAGAGGAGCGAAAAATTTCAATCGCTTATCCCGCGACATTTCAGCTGGTTCGTATAAATGAGAGAATGGAATGCAAAAAAAAAAGAAGAAGCGTGCCACCTGCTCTAGTAGATGATGCATCATTACAAACGCTTCTAAGCAGCACATTTATTACAGTCCTAGTCTCTAATTAAGTACCACAACACCTCCATTAAAAAACTCCATACAAAGAAACTCATCTCAATTCTAAACAACAAACCTTATATTTAAATTTCTTACAAAACACACCGACAACACTCATACGATTTCTTCAAATATTTCTACGCATCGAATCCATTCCATCAATTTCAAAACTCACTAAATTACTACTTCCACATGTACTTGTTCTTATTATTGCTATTGTTATAAATAAATGTTATTCTAACGATTCCCCTTTCAAACAAATTTCATTCTGTATGAACCGTGCGATTATCGAAGTCGATTCCCTAGAGGATGTATCATCGATTCGATGCTTACTCATCGATGAATAACGATACTGTCGCGTCTCATAGCAGTAGCAGTTGAAAGGCACTCACATGAAATCAAATATAATTGCTTAATCGCATTTCTTTGTTCTCATTTCTCAGTTCTTTATGATGCTGCATAAATTGTTTTTGTTTCGTCATCATTACGATATCCTTTGCTGAACTGATGATTATTTCCGTTCAATCGATGGATTAGTCGTTGAGTTGTGCAATTATGTATGGTTTATTCATTATTTGCAATTTCATATCACCGTGAAATGACTGTAATTTGACGTAAATTTGCTCGGTTTTTGTGCAGAACGAAATCTTTTGTGCGGATTATTTTCAGTTCCAGTCAAAGTTTAGTTGGATTGTGTGTTGATGGATGTATTGATGCTTCTCAATTTTAGAATTCGATTCGAGAAAACGGTAATTTGTAAATAGTTTATTTTGAAAACGATTAAGATTTGAGTGAACTTTCGTGTTCATCGCTCCAGAATCAGTGTTTCGTATCGGCGCAGATGAAAGCAAAGCACCAAAAATTACCACAGGTTGTTGATTTGTTAATTGGTAACATATCGCAGAAAGCTTATTTCTACAGTCAAATAAAGCACTATAATGTGCATTTTTATTAAGACAATCTGTCCCGTCGTTAATGACCAGCAGCAAGTGTACTTGAATGGGATAGTTTTTATGAAGGGGATGATGGGGTGAAAAGTGTTCATCTAAGCTGAACATATGACAAATGAATTGATGGTTTTAGAACAGAGAATGAGCGTTCACGAGAGAGACAAGGCAGAAGTGAGTGTATTTTGCGATGAGTGCATTCACATCTTTCACGGGGTCAGTTTTTGGTGTTGGGTGCAATCAGCTGTGACCCGCCAGATGCTATGCTGGCCTGACTGCCTGCTAGTTAGTTTCTCGAGAGTGCACATAAACACCATTATATAGCACCCCTTGTGCCCTTTTTCAAAGAAATGACATATATTGGCAAAGAATACTGCACAGCAAACAACCGTTTGTCTTAGCAGCAGCCTAGCAAAGGAGGAGTGCTCAGATCATCGACCTATACATATTCACATTCTCGTTTACGATGATGCTTAGTTAATATGAAATTACAATCAATCAACGTCATAAATTGTTTCTAAAGTTATTACTCGCTGCACTAAAATATACCATTCGAATTCAACTAAACATTTTCTTTTTCGAAATGGTTCAAGAACGTCAGTAAAAATGATAAAGTTTTTACTGACAAAAAATAAGAAACTGAAATTTCGTCAAAGCAGGCGATCGTAATGTGACAGCTATCTAAACATGCCTTCGTAGAAGAGTATGAAATCAACTCATACGTATTCAATGATTTTGATGATAATTTGACATTATGAATATCTCTACTGAGTGCGAAATTTTGAATGTGGAAGTCTCCTAAGTATCCAAGTAGTGATATCCTCGATTATAGTATCTGAAACTGAGAATGTTCGAAGAGCAAATTTCGTTCTTCATAAATAAACGACGACTGGACCCCTCATCTAGAAGCGACCAAAAATAAGTAACTCTTACTAAGTTATAATACCATAATGAGTGGTTGTCATATTCATATTCGAATAAGCGAACGTATTCATTAATTCATTCATCATTGAGATTACAATAGCCAAAAGAGATCATTCAGTGTAAGCCACATTCAGTCATACGGGTGGCGCTCTTAACCCAGCAGCTAACCACCTGTTGCCATGCGCTCTATCTATTAATGTAGCGCTGCTACTATTAATGACAACGTAGCATATACATACACATATCCAAGCTTGACCTGACCTTACTGTGCATGTATGTATTCCTTCTCATTGTTCCATAAGATTCAACAGGAGTTATTCGAGTTCAAATAAGACGCCTAATGCCGATGGTTCAACCGAAAGACAAAAGCCGAACCAAAACTAAAAATTCTTTACTGTTCAAAAAAATGCCCAGAAGTTCTTTGCTAAAGCGATCGTTAGGTCCATGTTCTTAGATTCAACAACATTTACGTAACTTGGAACAGAATTATGTAGCTGTCACCTGGTATCGATTTGCTGAAATCAACAGCTCACTCCGACCGTTACTGACTACGTCTAACTTGCTAGTGCTAGCGACTTGATCATCAGTGTAAAAGTTGATTTACTCTTTCGATAAAAAATTAGATGTGTGTATGTGATCAAAAAAGAAGTTTATCAGATGGTTGTATGGTGATGTATGCATGACATGGTGATGCGATGAGTACGTTTTCACGAATGACATTCAAGTGTGACTAGAAGATGATAATAACGATGATTGGTGCATTAAAAGTGATGTTAATAGATGATAATCGCATCAAGTGCAGTCCATAGAGATAAGGACATATTATAATAGAGATGGATATATTAATGTGTAAGCGGCATCAAATCATGATGAAGGAACAGCTGCTGGACAGACAGCTTTATACCACAAACTGACCACTACCATTCAGTTTCGGCTCATACTGTCAGCGCTATCTTGAACATTTCGCATTAAACAACCTCTTTTCTCGCTCCATCTATGTCCACATGCATTCATTCATTCCATTCTTCACAAACACAACATCAGTGGTTATTGTATTTTCTCACAATTTCACACTCATGAATTGAGGAAATTTTTTTGCGAATTTAGTTGTCAGCCACAAATATCTGTTTTTGTTGATAAGTGAATTGAACTCTTTTCTGATTCCAACATAATTTTCGCATAATTACGAGAAATATGCTCATAAGCTAAAGTTTAAACGCAGATCTCATAGTGCTCCAAAGATGAATCCGTCCGCACTTTCAATACGCTCAATGGAATGACTCAAGCTTAACGTTAGGAAAATTATCAACTCAAACGAAACAATTGTGGTTATCAAAAGCCATTTAATTGCACGACAGTGATTCTCTTTGTTCTCAGTTGTGTGCTGAATCAAAAGCGAACGCTGTAATAGATTCATTTCAACGAGTGATAAATGTGCACTCGTATAAATTTATATCCATCCTTATATACAGCTTTATTCTCGGCAGCTGCAGTCGTAGATCTATGCATGTGCATTGTCCTTATTGGTTTATACCATCAATCTGATATGATATTGAGTATCAATCGTCGTGCAACGCATGTTTACAATCATTCAAACGCATACTCCTTTCGGCTGTCTATATTTCTTGCTGAATGCTTCGGCCATATGCATACAATCCAAAAAAATTAAACGAGATCATCTCACTTGATATGCACATTTGCTTTGTTGAACAAAACGCATTTGACAATAGCAAAAAAAATTTTTTTTGTTTTCTTTGTTCCCTAAAATCGATCATCCTGGAAACAATCCCTCACGCTGTTCTAAATCATACGAATACTCGCCCAAAAAATTCATTGAATATCACAGAAAATTGGACGGTAATTTTCATTTCGGAAGGAATTCCATCAATTGTGAATAATACAATCATCAGCGAACAGTTTCTCTCTCCTCATTATTAAATAATGATGGCATCCGACCGACGATCAGCGAAGGAACCCGACAATTTTGGTCGGAATTTCCACATTCGGATTCCGAACGAACAAGTTGGAAGGTCGGTGGGAATTCCGAATGTCGAATGATAGAATTTCATGTCGATCGCATTCGGGTCGACATGAAATTTCGCTCGAATGCCATCACTATTAATAAATATTCGTTGTGAGTATACAGACACAAGGCAGCTGGCAGTTGAGAGATGCAATAATTAGGTGTCAACAAAAGTAAATGACCGTTATTATATAATTAGATGTGCTTCAACCATTAACTGATAATGATTCTAATTGGTCACTCTAATCAGATCATGTTTCATTTTGATTGATGTCTGAATCACTTACAGTGAACGGATGATTTATTAGAAATTTATGCATGAGAAGGCAGTTAAAATTAATTGCTGTGATAGCCACGAAGAAATTCGATATAAGTAATGTGATTATTGTACTGGAATGAAAAACTGGATAGATGAATGTTTACGGTTAGTGAAAGTTTTTAAAAATATTGTTTCTAAATTCTAAAAGACTGAAAATAACACCAACGGAGATCAACTCAGAAATGATGGTTGGAGGGAAGACAATGCACTACATAATGACTTGATAACTGGAGGACTGCTGATTTGGTCTAGACTGCAAGTGATACAAGAGTATTGCTTGTTTGTTCGAGAATTAATGTGAATGCATTCGAATGATAATGAGCAGAAGCGTTGAGTTTCTGAGATGTTATAAGAATTAAAACAGATTATCTAATTTACTAATGAGTTACTCGTTATGTGAATGATACATCAACAATCGTTTGCTATTGATTCATTATTGTTAGTTAGCTGAACCTGCTGATAGCTCATAAAGATTCCTTTTCATTGTTACAAGACAACTGAATATTCACTGAAATCACTTCGTTGCTTTAAACTATGATACGAATGGGTTTAGCTTGAAATATCACAATCAACAGAACAGGTATTTTTTGTTCTGTTTGCCTGTTGTTCTCAGTCTTGAAATTGTTCTTCAGATCCCTCTCAACGTTAGAAATGCTTACGAACATGCCTAGTTCTTAAAAATGATCACTCTTTTCTTAAAAATGATCACAAAAATGATCACTCATGTGAATCCTCTGAGCATCACCTATAATATCTGCTCCAAGATAATACTTCATTCAAGTGGCAAATGTTCGAAATGATAGCTTATAATAATGCTCCATCTGTAATTCTTATACAAGAATTTCAACGAGCATTAAACGCATGCATCTGTATGTGTATAATGACTGTAATCTGCAGTGATTACGTACAGTCATTACGAGCAGCTGTTATGTGACTGTGCATACTGAAATTATGTAAAACGTTCAAAGCCACAAAAATGAAAGCATGTAATAATGATGTTATAAAGATGTCATCTTCATCGAGCCAGGTGCAGCCTTGACCGATTGGTTGTACAGTCTGCTGCGTGGACAGACGCCGGGATGTGCTGGTGCTGATTCTTAAACGCCAATACATTCGAAATAAATCGCTGCTAGACAGCTGTTACTGTTCAACAAATCCAGCCCTTAATCCCCACAATCACTCATTCGAAATATTATTTATTCGTCCTCACAAATGACCTTCAAATTCATCACAAAACGATTATTAATACGCTTTAAGCATATTGACGCTTGCTATCCTCTCATAACCTAATGCATTGTTCTCTCATTATCTTCATTTCGCTCTTCAGTATAGGAATTTTTAGTGAGTGAGCATGCGAATTGTTACTCAATTAACACTAGTATTTCAAAATGCAACGAACTTTTCGAACAATACTTTTAGATCTCTAGTTGTAAGGATAAGGACGGTTTCTTAACAGCATCAATTGACATTTAAGAGTGAAAAACTTCAGCTTCAATGAAATATTCTCGTTCGATTAGAATGCTGATAATTTGAAAAAATGATAGCCTAAGAAAAAGATTATCATGGGAGTTGAATTCAACCCTATCCAAGCTAAAATTGATATTTGCAGTATATCCTTGAAGAGGAATCGAAGTCTCTGGATTCCCTCATATTTTTAAACGATTTTATTCATATAAAGCGGGAAAATTTATTAACAACGACGAAATGAAATTCTTTAAATTTTACACCAAATAACTAATTAGACACATAAACATGTTCAGATCTGTCTCGCGAATCATTTCAAGTTTATTTCTGGCGAACGTGATGGAGTGAACGCATTTTCCTTTCGAGGTGATAAGTACATCAAAAAGGTTCAATCGGAAATATTCAAAGATTGATGAATATATTTCTAGTTTTCACACTTCAAAAAAACCACCCACGTAGTTTCAGAGAAGCCTAAAAGTGTTGTATTTGACGGTCAGTAAGAAAACGTGCAATTCTCATCAAAATACGGCTTAATCCTCTTTGATAGAGCAAGTAAAAATAATTTGAATGGTATTCTCCAAACTGGTAGACATTCATCGCATATGCGTAGATGCGCGATACATATGCATAATGACAGCTGGCATTAAACCCATAAACGTGTTATAATATCAACATTATGATATATGCACTACCCGCAAAAAATAATGCGAAGAAGTGTTATAAGATATATGATGACATTGAAAGTGACGATTATTTGTTGGCTGTTTGTATTGTGTTGTGTGCAGATCAACTGTCATCGGGGTGATTGTGATACAAATGGGCATGACTCAGAGAGAGCAACCGATTTCTATTTCATCTAACCGCAACCGGCTCATACAATCTGTCTCAACTGTCTCGTACAAAACATAAACGCCGTCTGCCACAATTACACGAAATTTTCAACAACATGCGCAATCCACAAATGAATGATATAATAATACTTGGTTTAGATTCCTACATTATAGCTACCTACAACGTTAGATTACTGAGTTTAGATGAGTGCTTCAGTGATAGCTAGTAAAGAAATAGAAGGTAAATATCATTTGATATCAAAGAGTTCTTCAAAGTGGAACAATTTGGATCGAATATCGTGCGATTATAAACTACTAAATCTGTGAATTATAACTGCGATTTGTTCCACACCACATTCAGTGATTATGCAGATTACAAGTAGAATGCGCACGATGATGTTCGATACACAAAAGCAGTGCAAATGAACAAAAAAACGAAGTTGAAAGATAATGAAAAAGTAAGTTCATAAGAAAATGGTAAAATGTAGAAACGAATCAAAAAGACAAACCTCTCATTCTGGGTTGTCCGTAATGTGCACAATGATAAACGATATAACGATACTTGAACGTATCGTTCGTTGTTCCATCCGGCTGCCTCAGTGTCTCCGAACTTGCGACACGAAACGGATGATGATACATTTGTTTCCACAAATCAAACGCATATTCGAATTCAGCAAAACTTAAACTTTTCAACAGTTACACACTGATCGACATGTATTTGTAAAATTGAACGCATTACAAAGCCTTCAACTTGAAATCGCAGTAATAATCAGCAGAATAATAGCAATACTAGAGTAAACCGAAAAGTGCTAACAAAGGATGAATAAATGAGGTATGAAATAGAAATGAACCTGTTGAAACGAGCACCGGTAGCGATAACACCTTGTTTTGATTCGTCAACACTAGTTCTACCTGATTGAGTTAAACTGTCACTGTCGTCTTCTTTGAAAGAATCATTTGTCACGTTTTTCAATAAATCCTTCATTTGTGTGGCTTGTTGAGTTGTTGACGAACTATCAACTGGAATATCCAACAAATTATGGACGAGTTACGAACAAAGATGAATTCTATCACCAAATCGTTTCCGAAGAAATTTATTCACTTCAAGAAATGATTTCTTTTCAATTTATTCACGTCAAGAATGATTTTCAAAAACAATTCGAAGTCGTATGAGATTGCAACGTACCAGCTGAGACAACATCGTGTTGATGATGGCTTTCGTTCGATAAGGACGGACTTGTACCAACACTGCTTGGAGTGTGCGATGCAACTTCAGTGTCATCTGATAGACTCGATGATGGAACAATCACCGAGCACGGTAAATCCTTAAAGATACAATTATTTCTTTTTTTGCAACATAAACTCATCAGTTTCATCGTTTATTGCAATTGATCAGAAATAACTTTATTCGAGTGAATGAAGGAACAAAAGCTTGGTATTAGCCTATTGAAATCATTTGACTGGCATTGATATATTGAGAAAAAAGAGCTGCATTACAAACCGGTGGTATAGAAGATGATAAGGTAGCAGGAATGGGTATTTGTGTGTTAACGATTGAAGTTTCACGCGGAGAACTGGTAATGGTATTCTGAAATGAATGATTTAGCTCGCGGACATCAGTTTTATCGAAGCAACTCTTAATGAAAGTCTGTGAATAGCTCGCTTCTCTCTGATGATATTTTATCGCTTGGTGGATTAATTCAGTCATCGAAAACGCACGCCTCGGTAACAGAACATTCGAGCGAAAATTAAGAAAACGGTGGCATAAGAACGAAATGAACTTGAGATCGTACAGATTGAAGAGTGTGTTTTTGTGGAGACGATAACCGCGTATCACTGCCATTATCAGTGACATTAACCTCATCATTATCGTTCGTAGCCATAACATTATGCTTTGATATATCATCGTTGCTCATCGACCATTGCTGATGATTTTCGTTGATTTGTTCACTGTTTTTATCACAGTTAACATTACCACCATACATATCAACTATTGACTGCATTTTGGTGCTTAATTCAAACTGCGCGACCGCAGCCAGTTGATCCAAACTTGCCGTCATTTTCCACTCGCCAATTTCTAATTGTTCGGTTTGCTTCAATACTTTTTGCAAGCGATTATCATTCGGATTTCAGTAATCGTTTAAATATTCACGGTTAATTCAATTTATCGTCTGCAGTAATGCAGTAATTGTGTGCAACAGTTCTTCACACCTCTCCAATATATGCCACTTTATGCACTCAATGAATCATCACTTCCCAATGGAAACCATCAATTTTCAACCTAAAAAACTTACTCATTATTAAACTTTACTAAATGTAATAAAAAACGAATGATACTGTTTCGCAGTCACTCATATGAACTCTAAAGTAATCAAATCAACAGTAATCAAATCTACTCATACAGGATAATAATTACTTAATGAAAAATAGATAATGATTGCGTTTATTAATCGAAAAATAGTGCTGATTAAGTAAGTGTGATGGTAATGATGACGATAGAAACAACAATAATATTCATGATGATAATAACAATAACGATGGATTACCAATCAATCGACAATATACTAAAAAAAGCAAAATGTATCGATCAGTAAGAGACGTGAATAAATAAACACAAATAACGCCTTATTTTAATATTACATCAAATCAACAACAAATAACAATTTCAAAAAAGAATCAATCGGCTGGCACCAAATACCACAAAAGCTATTTCAATCATCGGCAATCAATTTTTGCGACTATAAAAAACGGCTGCAAGTCTACGGAACGGTTTACCATTGTAACGAACATTCAATATTCAACGCAGTGATGAATTCAGTGATTCTCTCAAGAATTCACTGCGGCCATTAATTCGTCAATCAAAAACGTTCACTGTAAGAAACGTAACGTTGTCATCCGTTACCGATTCGAGCAATCCAGACGACTCCAGTCACAGATCCGATGACGCTAAACAAATTTTGGACGCTATCTAAGTCAGGGACTCTGGTCGATTGGATGTTGCGTCAGCGATTCGCATTCGGAATCCCTCAGGATTGCTAACTAGCATTACACCCAAATCGAGCGTGAAATACAAATCTGCAATCATTCAAATGCAATGGTCACCTCAAGCAAATTACGACACTTTGCAAATGTGTATTTGTATGCGCCTAATGCATCATCCATGCAACAGGATACGATCAGAACGGATAGAGATGTCCTGTTATGATGATTTAGTGGTCTTGATCTATTAGCTTTTATTCTCGTTGCTTACATTCAGTAAAACTTTCAGAGTGATAATTCCGTTGAAAACGAGACAAATGAGATGCTGGTTGCTCAACACAATACCAATTCAAACCGTTTGAAAATTTAAATAACTATAGTAAATTATCATGGTTTAAATATCAATCTTGCGATTTTGATGGATTCACTGACAATGAGAGCGAAAATGTTTAAGGGTAGTCAACCAGTGTAAAAGTCAGGTTTGTTGTGTATATGCTTCCCAAATATTTTCCTCAAGGAGAATGTATATCATATTTTCGTATGCCACAGGGTCATTCCCATATAGCACTCGCTTGTTGTTTGGTATATGTTTTGTTAGAGGATGCCATTTCCCTACAAAGACATACACGAGCTCTTTACTGATACCAGCCAGTTTTTAAATGAAGTTCGAATTCGTCAATTGGGAAGGCAAATTTACCCGATCACGGGAATTTTGTTCACTTGGGCAAGTAATACGAGTGAATTTGTGAGGATGAATCATTGAGGCAGAAAATGGTGAAACTGAGAAGTGCTATTCATCTCAAAAAGCATCACATTTGAATCATTAATTACTTCTTTCTCATAAGAATTTCTTTAAAACGAATTTTGTAACAGGATGTTTAAATGAATTTAAAGGAAATTTGAAAAGAAAGAGGATTCAGTCGCAAACAAAAAAAAGGAATCCCTTACGTCTTCATAAAAACTATTGTAATTTTAGTGATTATTTCACCCTAGGTGATAAGTGAGGAACAGTGGTAGAGCATAATGGATGTAATCACGCATCACGATCAGTTTCCCACTATGCAGTGAATTTAATTCTGTTGCTTGAGAACGCAATATGACAGAAACAAGCGGTATAGCCGCTATCAATGGTGTACGCAAATGGCAGAAATGGATGAACACGCACCGACCCTCTCCCGAAAACTCGAGAACTCTTGCCAACAAGCGCTTTGATTAGGACTTTTATGCTCTCTTCTCAAATTTTCGACCAGCTGTATTGATCAAGAATTCCCTCCGACAATTTTCATGTACCTCAAGCAGAAAACAGGTGCTTATGCCATTGAAAATACTCATTCACGTTGCTTTAAAGCGTTTTTGTAGGTGAAATCATAGCGATAACATTTTGCTGCCAAAAGCTGCAATATTTCAGGAAGCAGCACCACAATGAACTTCGGAATGTCGCGGCGTGCTCATAAACGTATTATTCAGCCATAAAAATAATTACCGTTTAAGAAATAAATTCATATTTATATAACTTCTTTGAAGCGAAAGTGTGCAGATATCATATCAATAAAATATGACAATGAAACGAGATCATTCAATTACGCGCAATTTTAATCATCTGTGTGAAATTGAAATCCTACAGCAGAATCTAGACAAAGTTCACATCGCTTTATTTTAAGTTCACATCGCTTAATTTATGATCGCAAAAATGAAAAAAAAACAGAAATAATAACAGTAATAGTACTAATAAAAATGATAACAATAATAGTAATGATAGGAATAATAAAAATGAAAATGATAACAATAATAAACAATACGTATCAGAAATAAATATGAACAAATATAGAATGCGAGGACGAATTGCTGGCTGGCAATAAGCGAAGGCAGTAGCAGTATTTTGGTAGTTGGTATGCTTCTTGAGTGACTCTGCGGAGGAATATCGAAATGTTGGTGGTTCTGACAAGCACAAAAAAGTTGCGCACTCTTCAATAAGGTCTATATGGTCACACATATAAAAAACTTATAATACAAGCACAACATTGACATTGTGCATCAATCCTAAACTGGACATATACACCACATAATACCATTATTATATATTGCTTCTTTATTCATTTCACTTTTGCCTTTTATTACACACTTCAATATCGAATTATTATTTTTGATTTAATCTGCAATACTTGAATGGTCACTTATCCTATCAATGTGCTTTCCTGTAATTTCAACAATTAACCGCAAATGATTGATGCATACTTTACGGTGATGATCAGTGCATGTAATCGAAAGAAACATGAATTTCGTCATAATTCATCTTGTACACCAACTCAACCTTTGTTGTTCAATATAACCTTGAAAACTAACGAAAGTATATTCCGCAGGTAGTTTTTTTTCTAATGATCACTAGTTACTGCTAATAATTCGAAACCGGTACGTTAGATGTCGTTGAGTGGTAAATGATTTCGAAATAAGTGAATGAGAAGAATCACGATGAATCGCTGATAAGAAACAATGATGATCATACATTCACTAAAATCCTATCCACTAATAAGACTCGCGAACAGTAATCCATCAAATAAGAAGAAACAATAATTATGTGCAATGATTTATCGAAATTACAAGTGAACACATTCGAGAGTGCCTCAGTCATTATCACAGAGATGCTTACGATCAGATTTTTATTGCGCAAACTTATCATCGTTGCGTCAAAATTAATGGTGAGAAATGAAGTGGATTTCTTTAACGGTCCGGGAAAATGCAGTCGTTACTACCGGGAACATTCAAAAGCGACTGTTACGGAAAGTTAAGTAAATTTTCGAGCGATGTGAAACGAAGAAACGAATTTGAGGTTTGTTTTGGAAGTGAGGTTGTCGATGATGAGACTGATGCGATGACCAGCGAACGAATAAATGATGTTGACGAGATTTGGATTTAGCGTTGTCATCACTCTTACCAGCATTCATATTACCATTTCCCTTACATCAACCCTCCCGGCTTATTCCTCCTATCCCATTAATATCTCCCTGACTCTCTCCGTTTCCATAACACTTTTCTCGTATCCCTCAATCCAACTCTGCCACGCCCCGATGCCCTCCCTCCTTAGATTATTATATCCACCATCTGCTTATTTCTTCTTTCTAAGAACTACTCTTCTATAGAAAATGAACGCAACCAATGATTTGTAATGACAAGTGACACTATGCATGGGACAGCTATATTTTACCACGATTATTTCGTTTATCAAATTATCAATTAATTGATCCTTGATCCAACTCCATTAAATGCTCAACACGTTCCCTAGCGAGGCGGATTCGAATGCACAATAAGTCACTATCGTAACTTTCACATTATTGCAGTAAAAGAAAAAATTTTGCTCAATTCGAATACTGTGACAGTTTATCGAGTGGAGTGGCGAAATTTTTCATCAGTACAAGAAGCTTTGGATGAGGAAATTTGACAAGAAAATACGAAAGTAAAAACAGCCAAATGTGATCATAAGGTTGGCGAACGGTGATCGAGAATGGCAATGATGTAGGTAGATTGGGTTGTTGTTGGGAAGGGAAGCGCGCTGACACAAGTTGCGCAATGCGGTGTGCCAGTGCAGCCATGTCGAGCAGCGAGCATATAAGCAGCAGCAGCAGTGCCCCACACTCTTTGACCTCTGCTGCCCACTCTTTTCATCACAAAAACAAACGCCATACATCCATTTTGTTGCAAGATCAACATCCTAATGCAGAAATGTATCTTGCAAAATGTAACGCAATCACTTCTTCAAATTTGCACGAACATCGTTACATGACCACAGAATGATACTGTCTCTTCGTTTATTGCTATATGCAGACAGCTCCGTCATTATTGGTTTCTTCCAAAATCAGTTCCATTTCAAATATCTTAGTCAAGACAACGAAATTCTTTTTCAATCATAAGTTCTGTGATGAACCATGGATAAGCCATTTCATGGTATTCAGTCATATGAGTTTCAAGAAGAAAAAAGATCCGGCTATCATAATAGCATTACGATATGCGCTCAATTCCTTAGCAAAAAGATTTTGCCAAGGAATTGAGTGCATATCGTAATGCTATTGTGATTGTACCAATGAATCTTTCATTAACGATCGAATGCAATGCACCCTCACTCTCTACAAACACCACCCGTTGGTATATAGTAGATGACCAACGGTTTCCCGCCGACGCAGGTTACGGTAGATTTGGGAATGACGATGATGATGATGAGTGACACAGCTGTGGTTAGTTCAGTGGATGAGGATGTGAAGGAGCATAAAAGATGAAAGATCGTGGGCTGTTTGTTAGGAAGAAGGATGTTTCTTTATTTGTTTTATAAGTAAGCATATGCACATCATCATTATACACACATCATTGTCTCATTGGTTTCGTTTTATGATAACTGAGATAAATTTATGCGTTCCAATCGGGGTTATCAAGTGTCTATCACAACTAGTGCCACCATTCAATACGATCTGGCTCACTGAATTGACTTCATCAAAAGTTTTTGTGTAATTTAAAAATTTATTTTGAGAGGGTGTTGAAAAGTTTCTGAACGTGTGTCGGAGATATACCTTCATATTCAAGAAAGATAGCAAATTTGTAAAAAAACAAAGACAGAGCATTTTCGACAGGAATTTTGAGTATGCCTTGTATTTTCAACAGTGCTCGTTCAAACTGTCAATTAGCTTCATTCATTACATGATCATTTATTGTCTAACGATTAGTGAAGCTAATTAATGTAGCTGACGATGCTCTGCATTCAGTGAGCTTCTAAGTTATTGCTTTCTAAACAAATGAGGCACTCGAAATTGGTCGACATCTTTCAATTCGGTTTATTTGAAATCAAACTGAGCATAGTTTTCAGAATGATTTGCTAAGTGAACAACATGTATTTGCACATGATTTCAACTGCAGTTTCTATCAGCGAAGTAATTATATCAAAATTAGTTGATCACCTCCGTTTAGTTGGGAGTTGAGGCAAAAAATGATGACTGCTATATGTTTGGTTAGATTGTGGGAAGGGTCAATGATTTGTTGTTTACGGGTAACATCAAAATATGGTGCAAAGAGGTTGTTACGTAAGATGGCGTTCTTTTGAAGAGTGTCCATTGCAAAAGAATTATTATTACTTATAATGAATAACATACGCTCGGTTTTCCAGTAGGCAAACTAATTTTACGTACACCTTGATAATAGTTCTTTGATGAATACGATAAGAGATAATAATGATGTGACAGAGAACGTGAGTTATTCCTTCCCGCCGGGGTGACCCTCAAATACAGTTCGCAGCTGTAGTGCACCAATAAACGCCACTCATCTGCCAAAAAACAATGCAATCCGCTAATCTCGAATCATCATTGCTGCATCACACCAAGCAATCAGGTGATCTCTCAGGGTAAATCATTTGTTTGCGATGCACTTCAATTGTTATCATTCATATCCCGTCCACAAGCCTAATACCACTGCCAATGTGGACAGTTATGAGCAGAGAGAACGACTGATTTCTCGCGATTCCTCAATTGAGGTACATTTCATAAGCAATCATCGGTTGACGACACAATATATTCGGGTAAAGGTATTCAAAAAGAGGATAAAAACGAACATCTGTTTAAGATAGAAACTGAATTTTACAGAATTTATCAGTATATTTCTGATATCATCGCTTAACTATTCGTACATTCGAATAATATTTTAATTCAGATTGTTACTGAAGCATAAGCCTCATATTGAAACAGCTGTTATAACCCTAATGTATTATAACTTTCAACAGACGATTTATTTTTTATAGAACATAATTTGCACAATTGTGAATCACACTTTAACGACACTCACAATCAGTGCTTATTGTGAAGAAATGTATGAATGACTAAATAATTACATAAATATCAACTGTTTTTCAAAGTTATTAATGATATTCGTCATATTTTTCGAAGAATAATTTCCTGATCAATGACGCATTTTGTATCATCTGAAATTCAACGATGTAGCCTATAAAATAAAGAATATCACCTTTATTTACGATGTGTGATCTACAGGCACACAGTTGATAAATAGCCATTTAATTTATTTGCTACTTAGTTCGCACGCTCCTGATCTACAAAAAGCATGCAGGTCTTCAGCAAAAAGTTGAACTGTCAACGATCTAGACCACTGCAACATGATTTTTTACGCTCCTTTGATGATGTTGTAATTTTTTTGCACAACTGTGTGCACAATTTTCAAAGCAATGCTATTCACTTTCACGGTATCCGCATTGAATGGAAACTATTCATCACGAAGGCATATATGTAATCGCTTTTTGGAAGCAGCCCAGCGGGGTAGGCACTGCATGATGAGGCATATTCTATGAACGGTTTCCCTCTGTTCACCCGTGTGCCAAAGTTTAATCAACAGTGCCATTATTCTTCAGAAGTGTTGTGTGGAGAAAATTACAGAGGAGAAGATCTAATGGAATGACAAATTTTTTTTTGAACGCTTCGGTTCCGCTGGAACGTTGTCTCGATGCCGAGACAGGGAACAGTAGCTCTCCAGTCTTGGTTCGTTCAATTGATGGGAAGTACGAAAATGGGTTGTAATGGGGTTCCAGTACAGAACATAATTTAGAAATTTTAGTTTGTTCTGGAGAAATGAGTATTATCTTCGACAGTATAAAATGCTCAGTTGATACTGATCGATCTGATTCATCCGACTGTGTGAAGAAATGGGGTTACTTACTTGAAAACATAATCCCTTGGAAAGGTTACTTCCGATTAATGAATTCACCTCCACACATTTGGCAAGCTGTTTTATTCTACTTCATTCTTCAGTTGTTCTGTTCCGTTCTATTCCTTTGAATAGATTAGGAATAGAACAGTTTGACTGAAACAGAAACATCATTACTTCCGATATTGCAATGCATTACTGATTAACCTGGAGATTAAGCGGATAGAGTTTCGCGATCTAGCGGCTACTCAAGTGCACAAGATTCTTTCAAGAATTTCTTCACACCTATAGAACGAAGCGTTATCCGTCAACGATAGATACGTTTTCTGACAGCAGAGAATCTATTCTGTCTGCAGATGCAGTGAAATGGTGAGTTTCCCAGATGATCTAAAACAGCTGTTCTCGCATCAGGAAATAGCTCCTGGAGCGAACGGGAGATCGAGGATACAAGTGAGAAGTTGAGAATGTTAACAAACCTTCGCTAATTGAATTTATTTTCATAATTCTTCAATAGTTGTCCAATGATGTTCAATCTAGTCATAAAGAAGTGTTTCATGAAGTATCACTGGTCAATTCTTTACAGCAAGCATCTTGATCAGTGGTTGAGTTTACGGATTTTCTATTGACCTATCGCTGAAAAAGTGGTTGCAAGTGGTCAGGGACTAGATTCCTCACTGGGAAGAAACCAGTGAATTGCAGCCAGATTAATATGGTGAATTTTCAAGCTGACCATTAGACAACCTTTTGAAGCAATGTTCTATGTAGCACCAAAAGAGACAACTAATTCCGATTGAACATGCTATTCTCACTTATTGTTAATTAGGGTTTGAACAGGATCCGGGGATCCCGGAATTACAGTTCTGATCCCGATCCCGGAATTTAAGTTTTGAAAAATCCCGGGATTTCGGAATTTTATAAAACAAGTCAATTTGTGTGAATTTTGATAGTATGCCCATCTTGAAGC